>CM060952.1:55042901-55119033 GCA_030765055.1 Mantis religiosa | reverse complement strand
AAATCAGATCTCTAGGCTCTACTATTTTCCACAAATGTAACACGAGTATTAGATAGTTCTTTACATGGACATTTTTTAATCATTAGATTAAACCATTTTAATGATTTTCATTAAATTAATATGCATTGTAGTTATTTACATTAGAAATAAACTAAAGTTCTTGAATATTCTGGGAATAGTCTGTGTAATGCTCTTCATTCGCAAAAACTCTTTATAATTATATATAACTTGTAAATACTAAATAATAAATGAAAACCAGATGCCTTAAAGCGCATTTACCTAAGAAATATTTTCTACCATATAATACCTAATTAATAATGATGATGATGATGATGATGATGATGATGATGATGATCGTCGTGGTCGTCGTCATAATAATAGTAATAGTAGTAATGCTCAAATGAGTCCAGGGTCCATGGATCTTAGAGTTACCCGACATTCGTCCTGAAGGATAAGGGAAAACCCTGGAAAATCCTTATCCAGGTTACTCATCCTTACCGAGATTCGAACTCGGGACCTCTTGAACGTGAGGTAGACATGCTAGCATCTACGCTACAGGGGCGGGCTGATGATGATAATGACAATAATAATGATAATAGTAATAATAATAGCAATGGTAATTGTAGTAATACTATTATCAGCTTTAATTTTTCAATGCTTTGTCAATGTTTTAAAGTTATTTAGCCCTTCAGCTGTTTCCGCCATTGAAATAAAAGACTAACGAAGAAATTATAAAGAAGCAATTCATTAAAAATATTCTCGAAGAAGGAGATTGAACAAATAAACTTTCTTAAGGACAATATTAAATACAACTAATAAACTAAGTGTAATGAAATTAATTGCAATGAAAGACAAAAAGAATGTTTACTCTCCGATTCATTTTCTGTTGCACGTGGTAGCAGAGTTAGTTTTTCTAATACAGCTTGTGCGCTTTAAGTAACTGAACTTTAACACAGATATACAACTTTTAGTAGGTCATCTTCTTGCATCGATTGTGAAATTGCTGTATAATTACTTTGCAGTTTAAGAGGCGATGTTTGCAAGTTTCTATCGGGTTGAAAGCTAATCTGTACACGGCACGTACTATCCCACATGTTGGGAGTATTGTGTGGGCTGACAACAGATGTTGTGTGTTGACTCGCTAAACAAAATTGCAATACGAGATGGAAGAGCATTACTCTGGATCTGCAATCTCGGAGCTCGCAACTTGAATGGAACTCCCCGTTCCGTATTTACCCAGAAGTCGTTTTGCTGACAAAAGGAACGAGGTGGCATGGCTCATTCGCATGGAACCAACGAGAAATTCATTGTCTCTTCCTTCCCGCTTCACTATTGTTGAAATGAGAGTTGCACTGGAAAAAGCCACTTAGTTTTCTATGACGTACAGCTGGATGCCACGACTAAAGCAAGGAGGAAGATCACTCAAGCTTATTTCACAATAATGTACCTACAGGGATGGAGGGAAAGAGAGAGTGAGAAGAAAGTAGCTTGCTATAGAAACAATTTCAAGTAGATAACAAATCTGAGACTGTGCCCCAGAAAATAGCTGCTTCTTTGAATGTAACGTCTTATCACAAAGACTTAGGTTTCTAGTTGCTGTGTAATAAAACTACCTTGCTCTCAGGGGAAATGTGCGAGAAGTAATATAAGATAATGAAGTATACCACCTATTTTCAAAATTAAAATATGCCTTACAATTTTCAATATAATGTTTTAAAATCGAACACAAAATATGGCCATTTCAGCCTGAAATGCAGCAGAATTATAGGTCATAAAATTTATTTTCCCACATTAGATATTACTATTGCTTTAAGTAAACAATTCGGGCTATCTAGTGCACAAATTGCCATGCACATTGTTTTTCTAGTTCTCGATTTTGTAACGTGCATTTGAAGCGTAGTAAATTGA
The DNA here is from genome assembly GCA_030765055.1 of Mantis religiosa. Taxonomy (NCBI): domain Eukaryota; kingdom Metazoa; phylum Arthropoda; class Insecta; order Mantodea; family Mantidae; genus Mantis; species Mantis religiosa. Next base: position 55,117,125 of record CM060952.1, on the reverse strand, counting down.
ATCGTTTGTTTCAGACACCACCTAAAAGACAAAATATCAAAAAGTGTGTTTTTTGGTGGTACTGTACAATTTAAAGGTAAATACATCTTTTAGTGCAGTAATAACCTATGTTTTATATCAGCAATGCTATTTTTAGCCTTGAAAATAATCCGTTTATTTCAGAAAGAACCCAAGCGCCGTCACTTAGGCTCTTTCTGCGCTAAATTTTCACTCGGGACGGTTGGCGGCTCTGATGATATGTGTTTTGTGACTCACTGTGACAATAACTCACAACTACCCTGTACGTGGCCACTTATTTTCCCCATGTGATAGATTTTGGAAGGATAAAGCCTCTCTTGAGAAATATGGACAGGATTTGTACTCTTGATGAATATGCAGAGTTCATGATAAATGCTAGTAAGTCTGGACAAATTTACTGTATATCACATTACATCAGTCGATGTTCTCAGTTAGAAAATGTGGTGGCCCAAATCATATAAGAAAATTCAAATTCGGACGAAACATCAAGTAGGTAAGTACCCAAGGAAATTAAGCAGCCATTCAAAGTGTCCAAGTACAAGCAGTTTCTCTACTACAAGGATACTCCGGTAAAAGGGGTAGCAAGCGAATTCATTGGAGGAAAAGCAACATCTACTTTTACATTGCTAAAAACTGCCAGCCCTCCGGAACTACCAACAGAGAAAGCTTATCCTTCGAGTAACTTTTATTTTACGGAGTTTATTTGAAGCGTTTGCATTTTACTTTTAGCTAATCATTTTTGTAGGCTGTAACAAATTTTAAAATTTATCAGGTTTTTTACAGTGCGATCTTAGGTTTTAGGTCCCAATCAATAAAAAAAGATAGACAGTATAATATAGTTGATGGAATACAGTGCTGGATATGAAGCCTTCTATGATACTTATCCAATGGCCAGCAACTCACAAGGAGTTGCCAGAATTTGAATAATTGAATAAGGCCACACCTTTGTATATAGACATTCTGTCGCCTGTAGTCTACCTGTATTTTTTATTTAGGCGTAATAAAAACACACTTTTTTATACTTAAGTGTGTCTGTTACTTACCTTTGGTAGGTACAGGTAAAATTAATGGTTTGACTTAATTTCAATAATAATTTTAAAAACATCTCTTTGGATATCATTTATTGCAGAAACCACCTAAGTGCAATTTTTCAAAAATGTATGACTCAAAAACTTAAAGGAAGAAAAACTATAAGAAAAGTATATTATTTCAATAGCATGTTTCTGATTTGGTATAAAATATTTGAAGGGGACTAGTCCTATACTTAAGCTGCAAAACAATGTTTTTTAGTTTTCCGAAAGTTGAAAAATGCGCACTTAGGTGGTTTCTGAAATAAACAATTCAAGTAACGGATGAAGATTTTAGCCGGAGTGAAACCTTATTTACACAATTTCTTTTAATTGACTTGGAAAGAGTAATCATTTATTAAATCCTATTTCATCTGATTTCCTAGCACCAAAGAGGGAGGAAGATGCCTTAAGATTCTTATATCATTATATACTTCGTAATACAGACTCAGTCTTATAGTAAATAGAAATTATAAAAATGGATAAATAACTGGTTTGATAACATTTTGAATATAAATTTAAGTGAAATTGAACACATCGTCTCCAGTTTTGATATACGTATGCTATTCTCCAGGTTGAAAATTGGTCATTGTATACGCATATCTGAAGCAGTCTCCTTTTGATGATCTTGTAGCAAAAGGGTGTCGGTCAATCATATTATAACTCACATTATGCAGCTACAAGGTCACAAATCATATTCCTGCAAAACTTTATACTGCTTAAATCTATTATCATCTTCTGTTTATATTTCTATGTAAATGGTTATTAAACAACTAGACTGCAATGGTTGTATTTAAAATGCGAGTATTATATTTTTTTCTAAACTGGCGCTAGTACCGTTGTCGATCGAAACGAGAATAATCGACATTTGTACTTTCAGTGTTACGTGACCACTTGTGATTGGTCGAATACCAATACTTTAAGGAACAGGTGTACTTTTTTATTTACAGAAAATAAAAATATATGTCTATAAGTTGCATTAAAGTAGTGCTACCAGTCATATAATACAAAATTGGCATGGTCGAACATAAAAATTATTATACGATTGTCATACTATAAGCATCTTCAGCAGTTCTTTGTAATACTTTCACCTACGTTCAATTATTAAGAGATAAAATATAGAAGTTTACTGCTGAATTAAACGTTATGGCAATAGAGGTATACTAATTGGTGTCGCTATAAAGTCTTCAATTCAGGAAACATTATTATTTTATATTTTGGTATTTTGTTTTATTTGTAAAGTTCCATTACAGTTTCACTATAATGACTTTAACATCATACATCCTGTATATATAGATCAAATTGCTGATCCAAGATTTACTCGCTGACTTCAGTCCCGTGGCCATAAGACTTTGCTTTTCCTGAGCAGTCTGGTGCCATTTCTTTTTCACATTCCCTTCTGTTAACCTAATCCACTTTTCTCTTAACCTATCTAAGAATTCTATACATCTATTTTTCTTTTGACCCATCCCCGTTAACATGCGTAACGCCACTACCTATTTGCTAACACTGTCCCATTTCTTATCCCATATTTTTCTCCTGCAATTTGTTAGCTCCTTAGATTCTATCAGGTAATGAACAGTGCTCCCTTTATCTCCACAAAATTCACATATCACTACCTCATTACTTCTCAAACCTTTTAGGTACATTACTCCTACTCTCATCCATGCTATGCCTTCTCTTCCAGTTTTGTCACATCTATCTACATATTTTTCCCTATACCACTCGGTCTTTAATTGCTTATAGAGTTTAAAAGAGTTCTTTTCTTCTATAGTTTCCCATATCTCATGCCTATCTATGTCTCGTACTCTAGTTCTCACTTCCTTCCATAAACGGTTATGATTTGACTCCTCTGCTCTAAATAAATCTCCCATACCTTTCTTCGATACCATCTTTCCAACTCCGATCACCAACTATTTGTGTTCTTAATGCTTTTCTGTTGCTTCGTGCACAGATTCAATAATTCCCCATTCTGCCCTTTAATACACTTATACCAGAACTTCATTATTCTCTCTATTATTATTCCCCTTTTTTATTACCCAGCTCTAGTAATGACACTTCTCTTGGAGCCGATTTTGGCAGCCTTAGTAGTTCTTTGCAAAATAATCCATACATCTGGTCTAATTGTGTACCTATCACTTATGTGCCCCATTCCTACACTGCGTACATTCTTCTGGATTCAACGGCCGTTTCATACATTCTAACCGTCTAATTGGCATCTCTAGTTTATGTGTACATATTCTTACCCCTGACATTTCCGCCCTGCCATTAGCTATCACGTTTCTGACATGTGCGCCCCACCTTCCACTGTTACACATCCTTACACCTAAATAGGCATACTCCTTTACCACATCTACCTTTCAATCTCCTATAAACCACTCCTCTTCTTTCCTCAGTATTGATCCTCTTTTAAATACCATTATTTTTTATTTTTTGTTGTTTATCCTTAATCCCCAGTCAACGCATAACCTATGAGTTACCTCAATTCATTTTTGTAGACCTATTACAGAAATTGCTCCTACCGTTGAATCATCCGCATACAATAAAGCAAAATAAAACAGGGCTCTTTGATGCAAAAATTACAGTTTTTAGTGTCGTTGCAATCATGCTCATTTCTATTAAAAAGCAGCAGAATAGCATTGGCGTAAGGCTTCACCATGATTGTCTCCTGTTGCTAATGAAAATAGAAGATATTTAGAGTTGACTGTAGGGGCCGTAAGCATTAGCCAGTAATTGATGCTTGAATTTCCAAATGATGGGATGCTTCTTGAAAATTCTTTTATAAGAGCAAGCTAAATTATATTCTCTTATTTTGCTGCTCGTGGCTTCTGAATAAATAACTGCTTTGTTAAGTTCTTTATTGGCAAAATCTCAAAAATTGTATTAATGACGCAATCATAGTTACACTGAAGGAAAATGTAGCAGGAATGAATCATATATAAATCATAATATTTAATACACATTCAGCTTTACATTCGTGGAATGAATGGACGGAAAGACGAGGACGGACCATTTTAATAAATCAGAAGGTAAAGCAAAAGAACTCAGATTTGTATGCTTGTATATGGAGAAACTCTGGATGAATTTTATTTAATTTACTTGGTTCTTATTTTAAATATTTTATACTGTCTTGAGTTCGCACCCAAACGTTTCTCTTGCATAATCTGCTACAGCATATCAAATGTGTTTAAATTATATCGTTGGACGTGGTTGTATTCTGCCCAATTTTGCTATTGTTCGATATTTAAAGTGTTAATCTTCGCTTCCATTTTCTGGTTTGCTCTTCCTTACCTTTCTATAACTTCTCTTCTTGCTATTTCCCTTTCCGTCCTTTTATGCATTCCTTACTCCCTTCTCTCTTTCTTCCATTCTACCCTTTTCAATCTTCCTACACTCTTTTATCACTTCTTTATTTGATATGCTTGTTCTTCTTCCATATCAATTTTATCTTGTTCAGGAATCCCTCCCTAATTCCTTTCCACTTTAACAGATCGCTCACTTAAACTTGTCAGTTTACCTACCTTACCTCTTCTGCTACTTATATTTCAAAATCAATTGGTCACAATGCGAAATGTGTTTGTTGCTGCTTTGTTCATCTGCCTCTGGCATTTTACATGTTATAGGTCAATAGTATTCGCATCGTTCCTCATCCAGCCTTTCCGATTTCTTTCTACTCTTTCTACTTAACATTTGTAGAACGCATCCTTTTCTTTGTCCTGCCATGCTAACTCATTCATTTTAGTTTCATTCTCTTCACTTGTTTTTCTTTGTGAATGCACCATTACACACATCACTCACTGCACTAATAACGTCACTTTCTACCCATACCTACTTCCCTCTTCTATTTTTGCAGCACCTTCATTTTGGTTCCCTGCCTGGTCTTTAACTACCTTGTGACCAGCCGTCGTACTTGTTTCTTGTTCGCATTAATGAATGTGCATTCCTTGGTTATTCAACTCATAAGTTATTGCAGTGTCCCCTTGTTCCATTGTCTCTGTTGTTTGTTTCCTGTTTCTTTGCTTTTGCTTTCATCGTCCTTTTTTGGCCCACCTCATTTGTCTGTTTCTTTACTCTGATATCTCTTCTGAAACTTTTCTATCGATGATGCATGCCAGTTATCTATGCTTGTGCGCCAACTTTCTTTGTTCTTTTGAACTTCCAAATAGCTGCTTACTTAGAAGCTAAGCGCCTATTGATTAGATATGCGCTTGTCTCATTACATCTGACAGTGTGTTCTAATAAATTTTGCTGTATTGTTTCTTCTCCCTCTTCTCTTTCAAAACCTAAAGGCTTCATAAATTTCGCAACACCTTATTTCCATCCTTAATCTTCTTTCTCAAAACTAGAACATTTCTCTTCTTGCATCCTACCCTGTCCTTTACTCAATTCGCTTAATTACCGGCTTGCACCATCTGTTCCTATCTTCCCAGCCCTCCAATCTTCTTCTGATGTTCACAGTACCCTTCTTGATTTCCTCTAAGTTTGTATTAATCTCTTCCTCGTGAGCTCTTCCCGTAGTAGTACTTTGTTTTTACAATTCTCCCAACTTAAACAATTTTACATTATATTATCGCTTGTTTCCCTGACTTAAATGTTAAGTATTTCCTTCTTTCTCTACCTAATGAACACAGTCTCGACACACGTCCGATGTCTTCCGCTGCTAAATTACAACTCTTGAGTAAGTGCGTATCATGGAGGGGCCTCTATACCGGGCAGAGCACCACAGGTAACCCTTTGCGTTAGGAGTGGGACCTCTGGGAGGGAGGGATGAGAGAGAGACCAAATATGACATGGGCAGATGAGGCCAGAGTTCTTAGCGTTTCAAGATAAGTGATTATGGTGCCGTTCACAAGCCCCGAACACGGGACGTTCCTCACTCTCAGTAACCAGCAGTTCGTCTCGAGTCCACTAAAGGTGAGCTGAAACACTCGGAACACCGTAGTCCTAAAACAGATGATGAAGCAAGTTACGGAGATAAGAAGTGTACAGAAAAATCGAGGTGGAAAAGCAATCGCTATATGATTTCCTTATCGACTGCGAAAATCTACGGAAAACCTGTGGTAACGATGGACGGTGACAGTCGAAACCTAATATTGCGAAAGCGATCCTGACATATTACTATAGAGCCATGGGACTCGGTAGTGTTTAACGCTCACTTTAAGTATATATAGCACCACAGGTCTTGACACTTTTGATACATGAGAAGAAGATGGGGCACCGGTGGAATGAGTTGGCGGGGGAAACGGATATCCCGGAGAAAACCCGTCCCAGTGCTTTGTTGTCGACCGCAAGTCTTCCTTTGCGGTCGCCTAGGGTGAGAGTCGTGCAGCGTAACATTCAGCCAGGGCGCGTCCACCGCCATGGGACTCAATGAGGAATCTTGGAGGACAATTTACGTTATAATTACTAATGTACATAACTACGCCACATTAATTTAGACATATCGAGGTTTGTTGTTCTCTTTTAATATATCTTTCGATTCTTATCATATAGTGCTGAATATATTGTAACGTTCACGGTTGCGCCAACTGGCACTTCTCATAGAACGTTACTAGAGGGGGGCGGTAGCTCAGGTGGGAGATATTCCTACCAAGATCTGGGTTACCAGGCAGGGTTGGCTTAAGTTAAAAATCGCCATGTAGTTCTGGTTAAATAGTGTTTATTCTACAATTTACCCAAAATCGAAAGAAATTATATATACAAGGACAACTGGGGCTTTTACCTGGCCTAAGGTTCTTGCTCCTTGATTTTTGATGTTCATTATTGAAGATTATAGACTTGGCCGTCAGAGAATCGCGCAGATTCCTTTAGCACGTGCGATACTACTCACGCCAAGGCCAAAACCCTGGGGTTTAAATGCCGAAGCTCTGCCGAAGCAGCGACTAACTTACTGCTTCGTCTGCTATGTCAGAAAGGCTTTCCACCTCCGCCCAACAGCCCAGCATGACTTGTAAACCTACGCGACCGGATGTCGCGTGTACCGATATTATTCCATCTTCCAAGTACACAATTTTTACCAATTTTGTCTTTTTCAAAAGTGTATCATAATATTAACGTCACAATGTATGTACTGTTTTAATGTTTTGAAGACATCAGAACGTTATCTTCTGTTAGGAGGCCGCATTCCATATGGCACTTTACCTTTCCGAATAATAAAGGAAAACCCCATTTTACTCAGCTGCGTGCAGGAATGTCAAAACCGTAAAATAATTATAAGAAGAGTTGTTTTGGAAACTATGTTTAACGATTGCCTTCACAGTACTACGAACATGTAGTGCAATACTGTATTGCCATGATACAGGCCTTTAAATGAGTTGAAAAATGACCCAGTTTACAGATTACAGAGTAACTGTGTGACTAGGTAAAATGGATATGCAACCGGAATTTTTCAATATTCCTATAAACTCTTACGAGGCTGCCTATTAGATGTTAGATAAAACGAATGTAAATAAACTATAACTCTAGCTGTAACAAAAGAATGGCAATACTAAATGAAATGTGGAAATGTAATGTTACGTTAACTGCAAAACTTCATAATACTGAGTATACTTTGCAGAATTTTGTTTCAGAACTTATAAGAGAAAATTGTATTTTTAAACTTACGGAAATTTAATTTTAAGAGAAGCTGAAGGAAGCATTATTACGCGGGACAAATAAAAAATTAAAATGCATCCCTCCATCCACTTACAAATTTTTCATCTACATGTGGTGTGTGTACAGCTCAGAGCATATTATTCGCCAGCCCTTGTAAGTTTCGTTTCCACATGACTTCCATAGCTAAATTAAATTAACTTGTAGTTGAGCTTCACATTCCGGGGATGTATCTCATTCACGAAAAAGTACAAAAATCCAAGAGTCAGTTATGCATGCAGTAATTAGGTGGAGCCCTGAGCTCGAAGTTGACAACTTGATTAAACGTAAGTTTTACCACAACTCTTTGTAGTTTCCATAGATCAATGTGCACTCTGAGGTGCATTTTCAAAAGTTTACAGAGCTGTTTATGACAGATTTAATAATTTATATCGACACAAATGTACATTGCTTTTGCTTCTAGTGAAAAATATTTATAGACATTCGGCTGCGCTTGTAGTAGTTGAACCGGTCATACAGCTGAAAATACCTAAGATTGTTTATGATGTGCAGTAGTATGTGACGGAAGTGATGTATGTGAATTCTTAGGAAGCGTATCGTGTTCGTATCTAGTTCAAGTTTTAAAGGACATTGGGAAGTTTCAGGAATGAGAAGACACAACAGGTTCACTTTTCTAACCTTTTATTTCCTGTTACACACACATACTGTTAACGCTGATTCACGTGCGCGCGCATGTAGCCTATTTAACAGTGTAATTAGTGTCTTACTTATTAACGATTTACCTTGCATATTAGAAACCTCCTCCAACTGTACACTATTAATAAGCTTCCACCAAACCTGCCATACGTGAGCCGCCGAATTTTTTCCATTAATTATGGGCGGTTTCTTAACCACGAATTAAAGACTACATCCTAACCGCGAATATTTTTCAAAAATCTTTCAAAAGTGCCACCACCTGCTTTATCACTCTTTGACTAATTACTGTATTTGCCTTTAGGGAATTCTCTGCCTGCATGAATAGGAACGTTGGCCTAAGTATTTTTATGCTGAGATTTTAACCAGTAATTGTATTTACAATGACCCCTCTCTTACCTAGCTTAGCCAAACTTCGATCGAAACAACCCTTACGGTTTCTTTTCTTTCATTCGCTTGTTTTATTCGCTTTTTAAGAGTTTGTCATAATGGCTGCTATCATTGCACTTAGCTCCATTATAATGTTTATAACTATGCAGAAAGCACTGCCTCAGATGTTAATGATAATGTCAATAGAGACATGCGTTCTCACTATAGCCTGAAAATTCAGCGATAGCATACGGCTGTCTACTTAATACCTTGATCACAGCAGAAATTCAATAGAGCGCTGTGTTCGGATGTCTACTACTTGTGTAACATACAGTAAGGCAGATTACGTATTGCTAGATATGTTCTTTCAGTTTCAGATACTAATTAGGTATAACTTGATAATGTGTATTTATAGATATGATTATTATCAAAAGGCTCTAAGGCTCTAAGGCATAAAAGGCTCTAATGCCGTCAGATTGAAATGGTCGAAATTGATATGATAACAATAGTTGGAAGAATTATAAATTATAATAATTGGGGACATGTGTTTAATTGATAACAGAAACTATACATTGAAGTTGTAAATAAAATATGTTTTACACCCTATATATGGTCATATGGAAATATTCTTGAATTAGGAGACACCGTCATTGTATTAATGCTATATCATTTAGAAAATGAGTGTGTTATCTTTGCTACCGACATTTTCGTTTAAATACAATACTTTACTAAATCAAAATTACAAAAAGCAGATTAAAGCTTTATTATCTGGGACAGTAAAGATTAATTCTGCAAGTATATACCTTAAATATTTTCCTTTACCGCTGTGTGACATCGAAATTTCCAACGAGTGGACATCCGTTTTCAGCTTATCGAACAAGGGTGCTATACTAAAGACAGCAGTTTCCTTGCTCCCAAGTGCCATGCACTGGAGAAACAGGCAATAAATCATTCCTTTCACTTCGTGCTGTAGTCTAACACAACACTGGCTCACTCACTTAACTCCTGGGTGCTTAGTCCCCTTGCTTTTGTTTCCCCCAAGTGTCTACCACTAATCACGATGTTTCCTACTTTCTTATCATTGCGCATTCTTCCAATTCATTCATATAAATAGGTCAGTGTGCTTTGTGTTTTCTTTACATTTGTCCTGAGCTGCATTAATTATAATAAGGAAGAGGTTTCCCAGCGATACGGTCGCCCAAGTTAACTTTCTGACAAGTAAATACCCGCATTTAATTAACTATTCATATATTTTATAAAGCAACACATAAAACAATCTTTTAATCAGATGATACCTCATTTTTTAAATATTTTACTAACAAAATAAATTTAACCATCATTTCCTTTATCGCTCGTTAATAAGTGACTCTCCTAATCAAGGTTTCGCGGGTGATCAGCCGTGTCATATTAATAAACGTCGAGCTTTCGGCCATTGTAAACTCCATGGCCTTCTTCAGGATCATTATTAATTTGACACGGCTGATCACCCGCGAAGCCTTATAGTAATGCTCGCTGTGAAAGCTTCAAGTCTTACAAGTGACTCTCCTGTTGTCCGGCTTGGGATCTGTCCTAGAGTAAAGAGGCTTGTACTGCCCGGGACATTTAGGAAGATACTTCGCAGTGGAGACACTGTTATCTGTTTAAACCTCATGGCTGGCTATCAGAGTGGAGCAGAGGTAGACAGCATGCCATAAAAGATGGTGCAAATTGTAGGCAGAGAAAGCGATACGCTACGGAGCACAATAAATTTGATAATGTATTTAATTCTAATGTGAAGTTTCCGTATCCTGGATCCATGGATTCCACTTGATGTAATTCGACTTGCTGTATTTTAGAGCTTCCATCTGTGGCATTTTCGTGTAATGGATGGATATCAGCTGTTAAGAGTGGAGAACTGCTGTTGTCATCTCTGGAATCCATACAACCAATTAAGGTATTAGCTTCCTCTTTCTCTGCATCACCACTATCCAAACTGACATTGATGACTATTCTATTCTTCCATCAATTCATCTCGAAGCCAGTATTCTAATTCCATTGAACTTAATTTTGTTGCACGTATTTTGCCAATTCTTTTCAATGTTGTCGTTTAACCATTGTCATATTAGTCCTTTTAGTGCATTTTAAGTCATAGAACACACATTTTTCTGCTCTTTTTTCCCTTGATCGCTTGCTCGCTTTCTTCATGAAATTCCACATCAGTTCAGTGCAGTTTAAATCTCAGTAGTAATTGTTGGCAATCTATATCTTGGCGTTTAACTAAAATGTGTTGCATATTCTTACATTTTTTGAAACTAAATCGCATTTCGTTTAATATTCGCCAGAATATTTTCTGTCCATCACCGAAGTTATTTTGTTCATTTACTGCATAAAATACGAGTAACTTCTTAATTGTTGGACTTTCTTTGCGCACCTCATTATACCCTTAAAGAGTTCTGTAAACGACGCATTTATCAAAATCATCGTTTTCAAACTTCTTTTTCCAATTACGTTGTTTTCTCTGGAGTATTAACTTGTGAACCTGAAGTACTAGCTTTTTCAAATTAAAGATCCTTTTTATTGTTGCTTCACATTTTCCCAGTGCCGTAGCCATTTTAGACGCTGTCCTTTGCAAAGGAAGAACCAGACCATCTTGCTTTTCCTCCGTGCAGAATTAAAAATTATTTTGAATAATCGTTCTACTTTGGGAGTTAACAACCCTCCTAGGTGTCTCTTTGGAATTTCCTTGTTTGAAAATTATTAAAAGAGACACCTACTTTGTGATACGTCACTGCACTCTGCCGTGGTACTCATTCGTCACTTGACATTTAACAATCAGGTTAATAAGTTAATATAAAACTTATAGCCAGCCATCATAACACGCATAATTCCCAGTACCGCCGCACATACCCACAGATGAAGCTATTCGTCCTGAGTAATACGTGTGGTCCCGCGCTGTCAAGTTCTTAAATCTGAAAAGGTAATGTACCCAAACTTGCCGCCCTTATTATGCTCGCCCTCCGTAACTTTTGCTTCACCTTGTCCTACTGACTAGGTAAGTAAAAGGACTACGGCATTTATGTGTCTTCGTACTGAAAGCTTCCTGCTCACCTAGTCTCTCTTCTCTATTTTATTCTAGTATGACATTTCATTCCCGAAATATTTCAATATACTCAGTATGAACTGCTTCTGGTATAAACAATAGAGAGCGATTTAAGGACACGAAATGTCTCATGAACTGTATTTGAGGTATTATTTAAGGTTTCAGAAATGTTATTACAGTAGCACAACCACTGTGGTGCAAGCAGCGCCTAAGAAAAGCGTAACCTTGAAGTGAATCGGAGCTGTAAAAATGGTACAGAGAGGACGCTTCAATATTATTGAAAACTAACGTCCACCTCTATGACAGAGTAATGTGACTACTTCAAAGAACCTAACAAGAGAACTCTCCTACTCACGCCACTACACACCTAAACATTTGATGGTATAATGACTGCTGTATATAAACCATGCACACCAAAAATTTGCTGCGGATCAGAACCGCAACGCTCAAAACTGAAGCCTGGAAAGTGCCACAGGCGACCACTTACAACGAGCTGCTGGACATCACTCAGCGGTCTGTTGAGTGCGGAGGACTGTGTTCCTTATATATGTGCCATGTGTAGACCACTCCCATCAAGAGTAAACAATACCTTCTCTACAATGCTGTGTTATTATGCCTATGTATTTCTACGTATTCTGGACTCATTTTCGTGTAGTTGCAGCTATACTCCGCAACCGATTTTTGGCATACAGACCCCATATAGAGCAGAGATGAAGCAGTCAAATTCTCAAGCAAATACAGATATGAGCATAGTGATAATTCCTTTCAAAGTTCAAATTCCGGCTAGATTGTGCCACCTAATTTTTTTTAATCCGGGCTTTTCCCTTATCCTTAGAAGATAATGTCGACTAACTCTAAGCCCTAGGTACTTCGGGCATCATTTAAGATGCGTTCAAACGACTTATTGTTTCATATAATCCACCTTCAAAGCAAGCAAGTGAAGTCATATTAACAGCACTAACATTTCATTACATAGTAATTTAACTAAACTACAAAGCTGATAGCGACTGTGTTGTTCATTAACTTGATGGTAACCATACCAATAAGATCTTTAAACTCTCATCTAATGTGATAATTCTATGTGGGCTGGTGAAAAAATGAAAACAGTGGCCAGTTAGGCAAAACAATATCTTGAATAAATTTGCATAAAACTAGATTATGTAAAACAAACTAAATAGCAGTGATATAATTTCTTTCCAGGGAGGCAGTAAATGTAGGAGCATACCAGCTATTCCTAGAGTAATGCAAGTTCTGAAAATAAAATTAATCGGTATTGCATAAAGTCGGTATTGTCGGTATTGCATAAAGCCTAGTTTAAACTTAAGCTGTTTTACCATGTAATATCATGATGTAAATTATGTAACATATTTGTAAATTAATTTATCTGCAACGTAATTTTGGCATAATATATTGTAATTGAGGAATCAAGGGCTACAAACGACGTTTTTCCTGCTATATTCAATGTATGGCATCTGACCTCTATTAAGCGATTAGTACATTGTTTTAGGCTATACAGTCTGAGCCTGTCGACTTTAAGAACCTAAACTAAATATTGCAAAGAAACGAAAGCTTCAAGAAGAGATACATCTTCATAAATAATACGAGTGTTTTGCTATGCGGTTTAGATTAGGTTCATATCTTTCTGCTAGATCAAGTTTAAATACACTCCAAAAGAAGTTCCTATTTGAATTCACTAAATGTGATGAAGAAAAAAAGCTCTTAAGGTTTGTGTTTTTCGTTTATCATCACATGAATACTCCAAGAACATTGTTGCACATGGCACATGACATATTCTTCCCTAACATTTCTTCTCAAATGCCACGAGAGTTACAGTGAAAAATTAAAATGTTCCTTGTGCATTCTCTAGCAAGGCACATTTAAAATTGCAATCCAAGTCCCTCGCATAAATTGTAACTTGTGGTAGACGTAAGGAATCTCTCAGGATTTCAGTTTCCGAGACGGATGATGAATTTTTTCTTTCTTTTCCTCTTCTGCCGAGGCTCGTTTCCCCTTTGCACACCCTAATTTATGACAACGTTACTCCTCGAGAGCAGGAAGGTTTTTCCTTTGCAAGACAAGAAAAATCTTTATTAAACGCCCGTTCCTGAGAAAGCCCCTTCCTCCCAATACGAACTGCCAGTTGCGGAGCCATGTTACGGTAGCATGACGGCACAAAATCTCAGTTCACCTCCACGCAATATTTCTAGACGCGCCGTCATCCGGCTCTTCAGTAATACAATGTTTCACGTTCCGCGAGAGGCGTTAGATGGCGTTCCTTCACGGAATATGAACAGCACGAGGCATCGTTTGTTTCCTGCGAAATGTCGCTTGCCACAACCTATGTGTCAGGGATTTGCTAGTAAAGAACGCCATCCGGTTCTAGGGCTTTGCAAACTAGAAATGTAGTCCTGACTGATGACCAACTAAGCCCGGAGTGTGTTCGAGTCGGGGAAATAAAATATGAGCCGTGAAATTCGCTGTTTCAACAGAGCAAGTATTTTGCATCACTAAGCTCCCCAGCTTTGTATGTCAAAGGCTTGATATTGTTTTTATCACCGATAGAGTAATGAAAAATTACCGTCAAATTGCTTGCAACAAGACTTTTTGTTTCTATTACACTCATGCCGTTCGATAATACGTCCTAAAGTTAGTTATGGATCGTTATACACTTTAAAGAGTAATTTACATATTTTACCAACACCAGAGAAGTTGGTCGACAGAGGCAGCAGCAAAGGGTGTAGATAAATAAGAACACCAGTATAGTGATATAATAGTGGCATTGAGAATATCAATTGATAATATTACTAAATTGATTATATATATATATATATATATATATATATATATATATATATATATATTCATATTGATAATTCAACTATTTTCACAGATTTAAGTACAACAGATTTATAATCTATGAATATAGGACAGGGAGAAATCATGTTCAGGATTAAGAATTTCAAGTACAGAATGCGTCAAAAACATTATACACAATGTGAACCGCCATACAAAATTTATTTTCCATTCTGCAAGGTTCAATTGCTGGAAATGGAAAGCTTAAAGTGCAATTTGAAACATAAATGCACTTTCTGATGCAAATGTTATCATCAGGGCTAGGAAGATCGTACCACTAGCCGTTCCCTATGCAGGTTGCGACCGACCTTGTCCCGACATCCAAACAAGTCATAGATAGAAACGCATAGCGGAGAGGCATTGAAACCGGTTGCCCAGAGAAAAAATGACTTCTGAGGCATTCATAAATGTCCATATATTTAGATAATTAAGTACAACATACAAATTCTTATATAACACATACCAGCTTCACTGTCTGATCTCATTATTTAAATAGGCACATAATAGCAACACCCAATCAATTATAACGCTGATTGTAAAATTTCGTGATCAAATGTAAAATAATATCCAAATAATTAAATATATTTCTTAAGAGGGGACAGAAGTGCTGTTTTAGTCATTTTCGTGAAAAATTGATTTTTTGTGTTGCAAAATATGCACCATGATGTAAATTATTTGTTTACAAAGTTTCATGCCCGTTGGCCATACGCATTACCTGTTTTGGACGCCATTTTTAAAACTCCATGCTGGTAATTTACGTCCTCCAAAGTTAAGTCATATTGCACGGTGAATGAATTGGGTGAAATGATGCTCAAATTAGTCCAGGGTCCATGGAACTTAGAGTTACCCGACATTCGTCTTGAAAGATAAGGGAAAACCCCAGAAAAACCTTAACCAGGTAACTCACCCTTACCGAGATTCAAACTCGGGACCTCCTGAACATGAGGCAGACATGCTACCATCTACGCTACCGAGGCGGGCTTCTTTTAATGACAAGCCCACATGTTTGAATGTAGAGAACTTACGAACGATTTGATCCTAAAATACGCATTAAAATAGCATTAAGACGCCGTAGACTATTCTAACAAGCTTTCATATGGATCCTCTAGATGGCAGTGATTTTTCCAGATGTTTTTAGTAGTTTCCCTGATAAACTTCCTGAGTAATGGCGCGAAATGTTTGATTATGTTTTCTTTTGTTGTTCCAGTGTTTTAGAAGTGATACTTGGCGTTTAAAGTTATTATTTTTAGGTTTTGTCCTCTTTGTATTTTATTTATTATACTCAAGTGTCCGTTTGTGCCTAAAGTTACGCCCTAAGTTGTGATACAAGTTTATTTCAGTAAACCTATCTAGAACAATCATGTATTGTGAAATTAAAGAGGTTGAGGTACCTATATTCATTTATATAATACTGCTTTATTTTACTGTTTTAGATTGCCAAAGATAGAGGGTAGTGGAGCCGCTTTGTGTAAAATAATGAATAAGAGCAGAAAGGGGAAAGACAGATACTTCAGCTGAAGTAAATCAGGAAGTAACTGAGCCTGTAGCAATGTAAAACAAAACTATAAGTCTTTCTAAATTCGAGGTGCAGTGCAGTACCTATATACCAGAGGAGGATGTAGGTGAGAGCAAATATATTATTTCAGATTTGGGCCAGTTGAAAGAACTGATGAAGGATTTAGCATGCCCACATTGTTTTCACAAACTATGAAACTGGAGATGCTTCACACCTCTGGTTTTGCTTCTTAATTAGCGGTGGGATATGCAAATAGACTACCATTTCAGTAAATACGTCTAAAACGTAAGACTCAAGGGCCTACTAGGAGGGAAGAAGATGTCAGTTACACTGTTGGGGCTTTCTAACGTAAAGAAATTATATATTTTTTATGTAAACTGCATGCAAAACTTTAAAGCCATTTTTCTCAAGTTCAGTTGTTTTGTTATTTTTACATATTCAAAATTTAACGTTTCTCACAATATTACAGCTAGCGCTCTGATAATTGTACACAATACACTTCAGAAGATTGCAACAAACTGATTTATAGAAATTTTGATATTGGTCATAGTTTAATTTTTAAAAAGTAATTACTATGACCAAACACTGATTTTTTTTCGCCTTGACATATAAATTAATTTTTTAAAAAATAACTATGCAGAATTTTAAAAATCCGATCCTTTAATTTGTTATCAAAGTATTATGGATTTTAATTGTATCAAAATGAGATTTATTGTGCAATATCTGTCAAAGAAGATAAATTTTGATTTTAGATAGCAAAATTTTATAAATTAATTCATATATCAAGAATGCAGTTACATATTGGAATGAAAACTGGCACACATACCTCTTTAGTTACTAGTAATATCCGTACAAAAAATTGAGACTCTAGCTTTAGTAGTTTAGAAAATCACTTTTAGCACTTCGGTCCCCCCTTATATTTCTGAAGAGACTTACCAGGAAAAATGCCAAAGCAGGAATTTTACTACATATTTACTCATCTGCGGCTGTATTACTTAAAACAATAATGCACCACTGAAGCCTTTCAAATGAAAAACTCATATGTCCCGTAAAACAAGATTAAGTTTATTAATACTCTGTTGCAAATTCGTTAATCATTTCAGCTAATTTAGGTTCTCGATCTGGCTTCTCTTTTATCCATGTTTGCTGAAGTATCCCACTGAAAAGTAAATGTAAATAATGGAAGTAAATAAGGACATGAATAAGTACACTTCTAGGAAACATACAATGGTTGTACAGCAAATTTAGTTACTCATCTTTAAAGCACAACAAAGATGTTATACGATGTCTTCCTTCCTACCAACTGCTCTGTGTCATGCACTGACACCTGTTTTACAGTAGTGAGTTGAATCTTGCCCTGGCTAGTAGCGCTGCGTTGTATGGCCATGCCTGGCCGCTCCTACACTGCTCAAGGAAATCGGTACGAACTTCATAGCTCTGGTTATCACTGCTCAAACTGATGGCTTTCAACTTCAATACATTGTGGAATATTGCTTCCGCACGTCGTACCGATATGTCCAATGGGATTTCTGCCCACACCGCTTGAATCTCATTCCAAAGTGTGTCAAGGTTTCGCAGTTTACGTTTGTATACCTAATCTTTTATTGTGCCCCATAAGAAGGGATCCAGCGACGTAACATCTGGAGAGCGTAGGGGATAACAGCCCAAACGTACGTCCGACATCTTGCAGTAACTTCCTTGCCATTAACTGAGTTGAGCAGCTAGAGTGAGAATTCTGCTGCCTCCTGTTAAAGAAAGGTAGCATTTGTTTCCAGAAATTGAACCTTGTAGCACGGGAAATACAGTTTCTATGTTCAAAATGTGCATACCTTTTTCTGATGCAGCCTGTGTATAAGTACTTTAAGATTTATAGCCATAAACATCACCTGAAAAAATCACTAAATTTTAGAGAAATACAGGATTTTTATCCCTTTTAATTTCCCTTTTCAGAAAACTCAAAGTATATATTTATTTGTCATATATCCTAACTATGTGCATTTCAATGCAAATCGTTAGCCACGATTTAATGCACAATTAATTCTTTAAACATTTTTAAATATAAATGGTACTTCGGGTTTGAGGGATTTGTCTGAAAATCGTTCTGTTGCAGCTTCGATTTGCAGCTTTAATATTTGATCCAAGTTCCCCCTTTCTTTTAATTATGCTGTTCACAGACAGACATAGAGACGCGTGCATACACACATAAACAGTTTGTCTAAAAATAATTGTTCGGTAGCAAGTACAAGGGTCGGCTGATAAGTCTCGGCCTCAAAAAAAGTTCTTCTTTTCGTTATTTGTCAACCTCTCTATGTAGTGCAATTTATCATGGACCTCTACTAACGCCATCTAGCGTGAGAACTCTGCACTACGTCAACGAGTGGCAGCGCCCTCTGTGCCCGGTGACGTTTGGGCCCCCCTTCGTATTCCATTTGATTCAGTATAAGTTTTCAGAACTATGATACACAGTATTGAACTTAAATAGGTAATTTAACTAACGAGATGTACACTTTACAAACAATAGTTAAGTCCGTAGCAAAAAGAAAATTACGTCATGGGATTTGAGCAAGACTTCCGCATTCGTATTTTAATCGCTTTTATCCCCACTTGGAAACAGAAATAGTCTGATACAATATCATTTGGAAGACCAAATGTTTGCCATTACAGCAAGACTATGGTGACAATTTTAAAACTGGGTTTCCAGCCATTCCTTTAACAGCTCTAAAAGTTCACTACAAATCACATATAATGCTTCAGTTCAGAATCGGGTACTTATAGTGCACATTGCGTTATATCTAAATGAAAAAGAAAGTATTTGCGTATATTATGTTTTATTAGCCTAAATTTAAAAGTATACGAAATATTAATTTCATATTCAAAATGACGAAATGCTATCTACAGTAAAGTTATGTTAGAGAATGCTTGATAAATAATTGTATATTGTTTCATCCAGGGTTGTAAGGTGAAAGGGTGTTGCCTTTAACCCTAAATAACAACGGGAACGTAGCTATGGATAGAGCAGAAAATAAGGAGTGGTGGAGTGACATAGGATTCCTTAGGAATAATACTCAGTCAACCCAGTTTAACAAATATATTCCCGAACTCAGCTTTACATACAAGGTCCCATTGAGATCATGAGCAGATAAGGGGCAGTACATAATTTGATATGCCCTACCTTAGAGGATATGTGGACGAAGGCCTGAACGAGCGCCCTGCCAGCGTGGAGTCGTGCAGCAAAGCCCAGCGGCGCTCTCACACTAAAAAGCACCAACCACAATGCGCCCGCGTGCGCTACCTTTAATAATTTTAAATATCCACCTGCCAAAGATGGCGGCTACCTCTTTACTCAGCAGGCTTTATGTCAGCTAGTTAAATCCAGCTTGCTCTGTATCTAAATTGGCGCATTCCAGGATGACGCCACCCGTGACCATGCGACTTTGGTTTGCAGGAAAAACTTATTTGGCGGTCTAAAGTACGTATCCTGTCCGAAATATGCAAGTCATCCAACACGTGTAAGAAATTAAATATTAAATCCAACAATACCAAATAATTCTTAAATATCGCTCGGCCTATATACGTAACAATATCAAAGTTTTATTAATTACTATATAATCTTGCCTGATTACATATTAGAGAACAAATGCTAGTGAAAGCTGCGGAACACCGACAAAAAACTGTTTAACATGACTGTCCTCCACAGGCTCTATATTTACAATCTTCGTAGGTGTCCTATAGTACTGAAGATTATGTCATAGTGATATTAAAGATAACCCTTCTTCCACTCACACGTTTTCTTAACTGAAAAGAAATTCAGGTATAATAATGAAAAGTTTTCTGCACAAAGATTACTTGAGGATGCATATTATAGGTAATGTTACTACCATGCGCAAGAAAGCCCGTTGAGAGAGAGCTATAGCTGTTTCAAAGGGAAAAGCAGTAACACAAAGCGAAATGTTCTGTAAACAAAGAAAGTTTCTCTCTATTCTAACTATTAAGATAACGCCGAGTGGAAAACCCTAAGAAGTGCGGACATTTCTGTCATTAGAAAAGTTTTCTTTATTCCTATCATTCCTTCTTTTAAGTCGCCTTTTGTGGCTGCTACATCCTTTACATGACTATAAAAGCACTTGTAACCTGTAATGTAAAATCAAAATGTGAACGACGGTACACAGCAATGCCATTGAATATCGAATCTGAAGTTACGGTATATAAAATAATAAAAAAGCTACCTAATCTCTCTTGAGATAAAAGTATTTCCTAGTGCATGTCCAACACTATTGGAGAAATGTTCTTTAAATTGGAATTACTTCGTAACAAATCAAGGCCTACTATATGTGACAGCGCAAGAAAATATAATAATGGCTTCCAAAGTTTTAAGGCAATGGGTGCAATAAATTTCGTATTTCGTTTAAAAAAAAGTGCGAACCACCGTGCCGTGGCCGAGACGATACACCTCTTGACTCTCACTAAGGCGGGTTTAAATTTAGCGACCGCATATGAGATTTGTGGGGACAACATGGTGCACGGGAGTTTTCTCCGGGATCTTGGGTTTCACCCTTATAATTCCACCAATTGTTCCATTATCACGTTTACTTTCATTCATTTCGCCCTAATTTAGTCATCTACTTCTCTCACTGTCATGTCAGGCATTGGGCTGATCACCCATATTACCTGATCCAGAGTTTCTATTCCTCAACCCTAAAGGCATAGAGAATAGAGGAAGAAGAATCACCTAACGCCACGATAGTGGTAAAACTTCTAAGTTAAAGAAGTAAACACATGTTTAAATTTTTAAATAGTTATTTTACCTTGTTTCCTTGATTTTACACTTAACCTGTATTTTACTTAACAATTAGTGTTTTAATATCAATAGTTTAAAAGCCAATATTTACGAGAAGTGTTCAATAAAGAATGGTCACAACATTTTTTTGACAACATACCTTTACTCATCCTCATAATTTTGATGGTCCTCCTTAAAATAGTCTCCCTTGAATGCGATGCATTTGACCCAGTATTTCTGCCATTATTCAAGACATGCTGGAAATCATTTTTGAGAGATCCTTCAAAATCGCCTCTTCAGCCTTCACTACTGCTTCTGATGATGGATAATGCCTCCCACGAAGGCGTTTCTTCAAGTTAGGGAATAGAAAAATGTCATATGGGGCTACATCCGGACTATAGGGAGGGTGAGAAAAGCACTTCACGGTGACTTTTGCAACATATTTAGCAACAACATCGGAAATATACGGCCGCGCATTATCGTGGTGCAGCATCCTGTCTGCTTCACGGAAATGTGATATTTTGCGCCTGATATGGACTTGCAATGTTTTCAGGACATCCCTGTAGTATTGTCCAGTTACTGGTGTGTGTGTGTGTATGTGTGTGTGTGTGTGTGTGTGTGTGTGTGTGTGTGTGTGTGTGTGTGTGTGTGCAGGTACAACGTGCTGATAAACCATTCCATGAATATCAAAGAATGAGATGACCATAACTTTCCCAGCAGAAGCAAGCACTTATGCTCTTCTGGGGGCTGGTGATGAAGGAGATTTCCACACTGAGCTTTGCTGTGTTCTCAGGATCAAAGTAATGTAGCCTAGTTTCATTAGCAGTGATTACGTTTGAAAGAAACTGCGGATCTTCCTCTAACCTCAACTTTAAGTGCATGGATATCTGCATGCGAATGCTCTTTGTTAGGGAGTCAACAGTCTTTGAACCCATCGCACACAAACACGCCTCATGAGTAATGTTTCTGTCACCAATGAAATGTTCAGTATTTCAGAAAGTGATCTTAAGGTAATTCGTCGATCCTCTCTCACACTGGCAGCAGCAGTGTTGATTATTTCTTCTATAAGAGCAGTAACTGGAGCATGGGGTCCACCTTCCTTTGAAATTGATTGTCTCCCTTCTATAAACATTTCAAACCACCTCCAAACTGTGCTGTAGGGAAGAACAGACTCTCCATATGTCTGCTGTAACAGTGTATAGGCCTCAACTGAAGATTTGTTGAGGCAAAAGCAGAATTTAAAAGCCGCATATTGTTCCTCACGTGCTAGCTCCATTGCAGCGGTAGGCGATACAGAACATGTCTGAACTTGCCTGGTTCTCGCAGGCGGGTACCAGGAATACGAACAATGAAACTACTACGGCGTGTTTGTATTACATTAAGCTAACAGAATATAATAAGACTGAATTTTAGTGCAGAAAATTATGACCGTAAAAAAATTATCATTCATTATTGAACAGCCCTCGTATTAAATGTTATAACCACAAATGAATCACTGGACATAACACAAATATAAAAAAATACAAAACACTTATCAAAATTCGCATTACTTAAAAAAAGACTGTAGTAAATTAAATGTCGGGTTAGGACATGACGTGAGTATAGAAAATTAATTGGGTCAGAGAAACTATTTAACTTGATTATCAAGCTGTATTGAACTGTGCCTCTTAAGTCGACGGATTTCAATTTTAAGGCCGGTTTCGCTGAGGAACTGAACTGATATCGAGCATTATGATTACGCGTACTCCTGTCGGAGGAAATGGCCAAAGCCCCCTTAATTCTCCGCCCCCAGTGCCTGTTGCATTTTGCCAAGAAGGTCGTCTCCCGAAAGTTGGCTCTATGGTCGTTATCAACACCATCCTCTGCCAGCCCAGTCTTCTCATGTTGCTTTAAACGAATGCTCCGTTCATGTTCGTTTATTCTGGTAGCGTTGGTACTTCCGGGTGTCCCACGTTCACAGGGAATGCGATACACTCCCGGAACTTAGAAGTCCAGTTTGTCTTTCACTGTTCTCAAAAGATGGTTAATCTTCTGAGTTTGCTTGGTTTGATAACGACCATAGAGCCAACTTTCGAGAGACGGCCATCTTGGCAAAATTTTACTGAGAACAATCTTTCGTTCAGTAATGCGAATTTTGATAGTGTTTTACATTTGTTTTTATTTGTGTTATATCCAGTGATTCATTTGTGGTTACAGAATTTAATAAATATGCTGATGATGGGAGAGATGCCCACTACCGAAACGTCTAACTCTAATCGTCTTTTCACCTGGCTTGCTTCTCGATAACAACTTGAGCGTATTAGTCGCCAGGAAAGCTTCAGGTCTTCTGTCTGAAAAACTTTATGATACAGAACTGTGGCCTTGGTTGAAGAACTTCTTGAACATTTGCTTCAAATATTACTGTGTTAATCCAAATATTTGCAGTTATGTATTTTGATATCAAGTGCTGAATGGAGATCTTCGTTACTTACAAATGGGGGAAATGTGTATACCTTCAGTAACAGTAAGCAAATAAATTGGACCTTCTTCCAATCCAGTGGAATCACAAGCTTGCGAGGAGCTCATATTTATCCTAAATGTCGATTAAGGTGGATCTATAATAGTCCGAAGGTAGAGGCAAAGAAAGCGAGATATATAATGTACAAGAAAGTTTTTGTTGTTATTTGTTACATTTATATGCCAGCTTTATGGCCTAAAACGCGACAGCTGTAGGAACAATTTCTCATCGCCAGTATGTAACTATTCGTTTAATATCGTGTTAATCAGGGGTTTTTATACCTTGTTTTCTAGGCAAACATTAACTTTACTAGTCAATTTACAGTCACACTTATACTTAGAACCTCTAGGGAAGATGTGGAATAATTCTGGATAAATAGAAGTTCTTATAAACGTACCAGGAATCTAACCCAAGACCTCTGGATTTAGAAGCCAAAGCGGTAACACTACGTGACCACAGAGGTAAAGTCAATGCTTTCTTTATTTATTTCTATGGCCTAGGACGAATAACAATTCATACCCTGACTGCAACATTGTATTTTTCATATAAAGTAGAAATGATTTTTAAACCTTCGTTAGACATGAAATATAGGAATAGCCAAAGGGTTCCTTTGACAAAACCAAAGCTTCTGTTTAACCTATCATGAAGATTGAAATATTCTAAGCATGTTTATTGCATTCCTGTGAAACAGTGAACATTAAGCATACACTTCTTAACTTTGTTGAAAATAATTTTTGTAATTTTATTTTCTATTTATCCTGGCATTTATCAAGATCTTTTAATATAGTCGTATAATGCTAGTAATTGTGATGAATATTAAAATATGTAAAACCAGTAAGAGATCGATAATATAAAAATGCTTTAAAGTCCATGTGCAATAATTAAATTTAGTCTGAATTGTTTGTAATACACCGAAAGCTGAAACCTTAATCTCATGATCAGTATCATTACTCTGAACACGAAAGAAAACGTGCAGACAGCAAAACATTAGAGAAAAGGATATTTTACAGAAAAGTGAGGACAACATTGCTGGAAAATTTAATACGTACATGCCAGAAATTGTTTAAATGAAATACCTTCCGAAATCTTATTTTTTCAAGAATGGTTTCAACGATTTGGATTGACACATCTCATGCATAAGATATTTTCATATTTTGTCGTTAAAACAAAATTTTATAAGTTTTTCCTGGTTTTTTAGCAGGATAAATTGGTTTTAATTGTCCAAAGCGACTAAGTTCTATTATCAGCGATGTTTGGAGAGCCGCCTCTGCCTCGTAGAAAAATATTTGATCATATTATATGCTGAAATCTAAATGAAAAGATATAAAATGTGTGTCTTTCTTAAACAGAGCATTATCCGGTTTTCATTAATGTATGTATGGACAATTTCCAAAAAGAAATACCTAATTCCTTTTGAGTTATTATTAAACTCAGATATTCAGTTACTATCCAATTGCAAAATTAACTGTAAGCATACTTTGGTGAGGCATATTTGGTTTATTGATAAGAAACAGAACTAAGTTGAAAAATGTAAACCAATTCTTGTAAAGACTGAGTCAATTTTTGTACATCGAAACTACTTTCTAGATTAATTAAGCAAATGCAGAACTTTTTTAATCAGCATTTTAAATCATTTTAAAAAGAGATTACTATACTTAAGTTGTATTTATTTCTGGAAAAAGTTGTTTATATTACTTATATATTATTCTCTGGAAATCAAATACAGTGCTTAAAATAGTAAACATGCAGTAAAATAGAATAATTTCCTTTAAATATATAGGAACTTTCAATTGTTTCTATTGTAATTATAAGGCGGGTTTAGTGATATAAAATTGATTCCTTAAAACATTATTTACCATAACTATGTGTTTACTGAAAACGATTCGTTAGCGAACTTAAGAAATTTAAAGCATTAAACACTCTATATCTATTAGCCAAGTTTGTGTTGTTAGGAGGAGGAGGAGGAGAGACAGTATAGTATAAATGTAAATAGATACATCTGGGAGTTTTAGTGAACTACGTTAAGAAGAGGTACCAGCAATTAGTTAGGCCCCTCTTTACAGATCAATAATTTAAATTGCGTTTATTTTCTTGCCTGTTTCCTACTCTGGTTTGGTGATTTTCATACCAACAAACATGGTGAATTTTTTGGTATTATACCGATAGAACTATTCTCACTAATTTCTGTAGAGGAACTATAAACAACTTGAGTTTATGTAGGCTAGAAGGAGTATTTGTAAAAAGTTTAATTACTTAGTTCTTGTAGCTTTTACTGAGTGCCGATATCGAAACTTAGAAAGAAAACGAAAGTAAAGAACGGTGACAAAGAAAGTAGGAATGTGGGATCACTGCCTTTTCTAAAGTTCCATTAGCGAAAAAGCTCTGTGATCAGGAGGTTTAAGCCAGAGAAGGATATCTTCTTACTCAAGTCAGTAAATAACGCTTAAGTAGACACTCTCCGTTTTCTTAAAACTAAGGTCTTGGTGTTCTTAACTCAGTATCCACAATAATATATTTTTCCACTTTTCGGACAAATGTTTCAGGCAGAAATTATACATGCAATAGCAGAGATAGTAGAATAACCATTCACAATCCCAATTTACTCGTTTTTTAATAAGGAACGGATTAACCCCAGCTAAGAACTAAAGTAATTCAGCGTGTATTGTGTGCTATTAATAAAAAGTTGGATGTGGTGGAGCTACATACATTTATCTGTCCGTATAGATAAATGTATCTACATATATGATATTATTAGCCCTCCTTTAGGTGGGTGTGTATCTGTGAGATATCTGGCTTAAATTTTCCATGATATTCTTCCAATAAGTAAAGCTTTGGAGATCTTGCATCTTTTTTTATAATTTACGTCCTATAACTTTTTAAGTAATATTGGACAATGAATGGTATGGGTGAAATGATGTACATTTACGTCCTATAACTTTTTAAGTAATATTGGACAATGAATGGTATGGGTGAAATGATGTACATGACAGATATATTGAACCTGTTCGTGCAATGGACGTAATAAACAGGGGATTGTAGAAGAGCTGGCTTCGATTGCATTATACATATTTGGTGACTAAGATATCTATAAACCTATTATCTAAGGCCTTAAATTGGAAAATGATTAGAGTTACATATATTGCTTATAACTTTATAAAATGAATTTTTGTAGAAAAGCAGGAAGATATCAACATGCCCTCACATTGCTACCATAGCAAATAAAGGATGTGAGTACTTGTCTTAAATTGCAACATTTCTTCTTTCTGCACTTCTCCAGGTCTCAAGTCTTAGAATGTACAAACAAATAACATTTCAAATCACAATTAAAATTAATGAGTACCTTACTGCATGTGTACTGAGCACAGGAAAGCTCTTCAGTAGTTCAAATTGACTAGGTTTTGTATTAAACAATACAGTAGGCTACTTCAGTATGTGGCTTTTTATTGGACAAATACAGACAAAAGCTAAGCTAATAAGGGCAATAATACTTACTTCATTGCAAGCTCTTTCTGAAAGTAATTAGGCATGGCAGAACATACAGGAAGACAACGAATTGAAATGCTAATAATGATCGGATATGGTGATATAAGGTGTCTTGTTTAATGAAATGAATCCAGAACGAAGGATTACTCATTGTACGTAAGCAAAAGTTTGAAGAAAAGCGACCCAATGAAACTCGAATTGTTAAAAATAAAGTAAAGTCGGGAAGGCCAAAACGAGTTACAGATAGTGACAGAGTTCTTGATGGTTTTTTTTTTTTTTTTTCAGAAGAGGAAGTATTGAATGGCTGTCAAGATCTTCTGACCTGAACACCTTTGACTTTTTCTTGTGGGGAAGCATGATGGAGGGTTTACAAGGAACGACCAAGAGATCTTGAAGAGTTAAAACGAAGAATTGACAAGAAATTCAGCTGAACAGGCGAACAGTGTTGCTAAATAAATTAACTGTCTGTGGAAACAAACCTGGAACAATCATATATTCACAGTACATCAATAAATTTTTGTTGGGACCTGTAATTTTAACCTACTTCTATGTTTATATGCTAAGATTTATTTTTATTTGTTGCAGTAAATGTAATACAATTATGAATAGATGCATGATCACATAAAATATACGTACGATCGTAATAAAATAACCACATAAACCAACAAAAAGATCATGCTTACATCACATACTTCACGACAGATGTGAAACATTGTGCACACTAAAAGAGGGTTAACAAGTAATTCGTTTGTCTGATTACATTACACTTCGTTGAGAAATAATTTCATCCAAAGCAACAGTACTAATTCTCTGGTAGCGCGAACGTGGTTCAATGTCAGAAAAAGCAAACTCGAAAAATGTATGCGAAAGAAGAAACTAAACAACGTTTCCATTAGGAGGCTCCGAGCTCGAATTCCGGCTGGGGGATTAATGGTTTTATTCAGTCTGGAGTACAATCTTGCTCTTTAGTGTCTGTAGCTATCAGTGATAAAGTAAATGTGCTTGTGTGTCTGACAGAGAGGGAAGTAGAAGAGAGAGAAATTAATAGAAATATTTTTTCCGAGTGGCAAATTGGCCATTGCCGCCAAATGCCCCAACCCCTAACTACCTCTCCCAATAAGAGAACTTCATCCTGAAGTGTCCAAAGATCTGTTAACGGCACGAAAAAAAAAACTATTTCTTACAACTTCCATAGAGATGAATGTATTTTTAAAGTAAGATTTTTCTACCTCATATGGCTTTCTAGAAATCCCATGCCGTGGCGTAGCGGAGGTGCGGATTTTAAGTCCCGGATATAGGTAGGCTGCCCACTCAGCATCACAGCATCGTGAGGACATTGAGGTACTTGCGATAAGTAAGCGGCCCTGGTAATTGAAATTAATATTCCGGCTTGGGGATGCGAGGTGGTGACCACATCTCCTCCCCGTATCGGTTGGATGATCACTCGCCTCTATATACCTTGCGTATGTGGGCCTGAAGCCG
The DNA here is from genome assembly GCA_030765055.1 of Mantis religiosa. Taxonomy (NCBI): domain Eukaryota; kingdom Metazoa; phylum Arthropoda; class Insecta; order Mantodea; family Mantidae; genus Mantis; species Mantis religiosa. The sequence continues at coordinate 55,088,700 of CM060952.1, read as the reverse complement.
GCAGTCGTGTTGACCATTCCTGGCCCAACATGGGCTGTACCACCCTGGGCTATGTAATGTTAATGGTCTTCTAGTCATACAGAATTATACAGAAGTACAAGGGCTGTTCAATAAAGAATGATCACATTTTTTTTGACAACGTACCTTTATTCATTCTCATAATTTTGATGGTCCTTCTCAAAATAATCGCTCCTAAATGCGATGCACTGGGGTTTCTGCCAGTTTTAAAGACATGCTGGAAACCAATTTTTGAGAGATCCTTCAAAATTGCCTCCGCAACCTACACCACTGCTTCTTATGATGGATAATGCCTCCCACGAAGGAGTCTCTTCAAGTTAGGTAATAGAAAAGAGTCATCTGGGGCTAAATCCAGGTTATAGGGAGGGTGAGGGATGCACTTCACGTTGAATTTTGCAAGATATTCAGCAACAACATTGGCAATATGCGGCCGCGCATTATCGTGGTGCAGCATCCAGCCTGCTTCACCTGGCAATATTTTCAGGGCATCTCTGTAGTATTGTCCAGTTACTGATGTGTGTGCAGGTACAGTATGCTGATAAACCATTCCATTAATATAAAAGAATGAGATGACCATTACTTTCTTAGCAGAAGCAACCACTTTTGCTTTTTAGGGGGTTGATGATTAAGGAGATTTCCACACTGAGCTTTGCTGTTTGCTCTCAGGATCAAAATGATGTAGCCAAGTATTATCAGCAGTGATTAAGTTTGAAAGAAAGTCCGGATCTTCCTTTAACATGAACTTTAACTGCATGCAGACCTGCATGCGAATGTCCTTTTGTTCGGGAATCGACAGTGATGAAACCCATCGCGCACAAACACGTTCTATATGTAATGTTTCTGTCACCAACGTGTGGATGGAACCCAATGAAATGTTCAGTATTTCAGAAAGTAATCTTAAGGTAATTTATTCATCCTCTCTCACAATGGCAACAACAGTGTTGATGTTTTCTTCCGTAAGAGCAGTAACTGGAGCACCGGGTCCACCGTCCTTTGAAATTGATTGGCTCCCCTCTTTAAACATTTTACACCACCTTCGAGCTGTGCTCTAGGGAAGAACAGACTCTCCATAGGCCTCCTGTAACATTGAATGGGATTCTAATAAAGATTTGATGAGACGAAAGCAGAATTTCGAAGATGCATTTTGTTCCTCGCGTGTCACCTTCATTGCAGCGGTAGGCGATACTAAATACGTCTGAACTTGCCTGATTCTCACAAATGAGGAACCAGAAGTACCAACAAGGAAAGTAATACGGCGTGTTTGTTTCACATTAAGCCAAAAGAATACAATAAGATTGAATTTTAGTGTGAAAAATGATGACCGTAAAAATTATATTTTTTATTGAACAGCCCTCGTAATAACATGAATGAATCGCTTTACACGTTACCGACAAAGAAACGCAATTCCTTATATCACATGTGAAATACACATTTTCATCAAATTAGTGTTTTTAAATCGATAAAAACAATCAGAAATATTCACGTATAGTTAGTTTTGAAACAGGGAAAATGTAATAGCACATGGAAAAGTAGAGCATGGCTGGAAAATTCAGTGCCATAGCAGAAATTTGACTACGGAACTTCTGGTTGGTCTTACTACTGAGCTACTATGAAAAGGTGCCAGCACCATGGAGTTCCCATAAAGACACGAGAAAGCTGTGTTAATGACTGCTGACAATGCTGTCAGGACATTTAAGTCCCAGAATTTATAGTTGAGACCATTATAGGTCAATTCATGGAAATAATTCTCCTTTCACACCAGTTATGGCTTTGTAAATGTAAAGCTGGACTAAACAATCTAAACGCTATAATCGGGATTTGAACCACGGATCTTACAACCTTCATCCGGTTGCTCTAACCATTGAGCTACCATGGGAATGTGCCAGAAATTCTCCAACACATTCCTTGTATGTTTATTTTCTTTTTAATTGGTTTTTCCGTGGCAGTATCTACAACTTAGTTGTTAAATGGTTTTGTGCTCCCTATGTAAAGATCAAGGTGTCAGTTGACAGCGCATCATCGTTCAAATTAGCTATGTTTTAAATCGCAAACACAAACTAATCTCTAACAATTTCAGAGACTGACAAGTGGTTTTAAATAAATCTACATTAGTTGTAGAAATTAATCCAAGCGTTCATAAAAATGAGTTGACTGAAATTATAATGAAGAGTGCGCTGTTGCTATGTGATATTACGAGTCTCATTTGTGTAACGTTTAGACATAACTTTTAATCTTAGAAAATGCGTTATTCAGAATGTTGTTCAGAAATTCTATAAAGTACAGAAAGTGGTTCCAAATGCAAAGAAACTCCTGTCCATTGTTAAGCAAAGGATACAGTTTCCTTGGGACCCAAAATCTTTGATAAAGATTTAAAAAGTTATTGGGTTCAAGTGTAGAAAATGTGGAAGCAAACGTGGGTGTTTAGTTAAGAAACCTGAAATTGTGCAGTGCCGACATTAGTACCTTACCCACATTGTCTACCCACCACAAGAAGGCAAGAAAAGAATGAAGGGGAGAGGGGTTTGAACTGCACATCTGCTCTATTAATGGATCTGTTTACCGTTAAAGGTGTGGAAGAGAGTGCATATGGATCACCCATGTAGCCAGATCTAATCCTCGTTGCAGTAACTGCAGTGATAGGTATTACGTATTGGTGAGTTATGTGTGTATTTTAAACGAACGTAACATAATTGTCATACTCGGAAAGCAAGCATAAGCACCGTGCGGTTAGCAAAAGTGACTGTCACGCGTTCCTCTGCCTTGCTTTCTTGTGCTGGGCAGACTGTATCTACTTTGCGGGAATCTGGCAGAAACCTCATTTATTTAGATGAAACATGGTTGGACAATAACGTAACCATGAAGTGGTGTTGGAAGCCTAAAGAAGTTTTTGGAATGGCTTAAAGTTACAATGTAGGCAATCGGCTCATTCTTTTGCATACTGATGGCAGGAAGGGGTTTGTAAATGGAGCGAAACTTCTTTATAAGAAAACACCAACATTTTGAGAAATGGTTGATAGAAGTGCTTATTCCACACCATCCATCTTCTACAGTTGTTTTTGACAACGCGCCATACTATTCAGTCTTATACGAAAAATGCCAAACTAAATACTCTATGAAGAAAGAGACAGTGATTTTTTTGCAGAAACGGCGTGTTAATTGTGACGAACAAATGAGGAAAGACGATTTATTACCTCTTCTGGAAGTCCTTCGCCCAAGAAAATAGGAATATATAATTGATAGGTCTCGTACGCGTTTAGGTCACCCGCCAGTTAGATTACCACCATATATGTGCGATCTAAACCCTATCGAGCTCACCTATGAATTATCGAGTTAATAAAAGTTTGTGAGAAGCCTCAACAACGACGGAAACGTGACTTTACAGAAACTGCCAGAACTGCAAGAACTGTAGGAAGCCATCGAAACAGTTAGGGTAGGGTGTTGTAAGAAACTGAAGGAAGAAGCTGAAATTTAGAAAAAATAAGGGTATCGTGTATGATGTTATAGTTTACATAGTTGTGAACATGGCATCAGATGATGATAGCTCCACCAGTGATAGTGATAGTGACAATAATGAACATGTATTTAGTGACGGTGATAAGGAAGAATTAGCACAGCCGCTGTGATGTGTAAGTGAATCACAATGGCTATCGAGGTCTGTATGTTTGGTTTCAACTTTTGCCCATATTAAGCATTTTGAATTAATTTAAATATACACTATAGTTAAAAGGTTATCCTTAAATGATGTCATGCTACATGATTAGCCTAGTAATGCCAGTTAATGTGGTTTGTCGTTTACTTGCACTCTTCAGTTTAATGCATTCTCTGAAAACACAGAAACGGCACCTATCGTCTGGCCTCTAGCACCCCGCACCTCTCTGTGATGGCATTCTTAACGTAAACTTGATCGCATTTCTTCTAAACACACAGAGCTTTGTCACATACTGCCGTGAGGCTGTCGCTTTTAAACACACTAAAAACTTCAGCGTGGACCGGATTTACACCTTGTGATCAGTAGGTCAGCGCCTAAGTTACTGAGCCATCGAAACTGACGTACTGTCCCATTCGTATTTTAAGGCGGCCACGCGTCATATCAGCTTGAAACGAGTTCACATCTCAAGCATCATGGATTTTATGTTTTTTTATTGTGTGCACGAGTAAATCATATAGAAGATAGATTACAATATAAATCAATAATACCTGAAATATTTACCTTTGGTTTTAACCTTTTGTAGCTTTCCTCCATAATTCAGAGAAATCGCACGTTTACCACTCACTTCAGACATAATTGAGGAATTCATTAAAATTTTTATTTGAAAGTCAAGCACTGGATTAACAATGTGAAGCTTCTGAAATTTCGTTTTCTTTTGATTCTTGTTTAAAAGTTAAAATAATTCTTTGTTAAAAATAGCTGCCAAAGTATACTTTGTTGCCAATTCTATCGCTTTCTTTTAATTCATATATTAGAAATTCAACGATAAATAAGATAAGCATCCCTGTTGTTACATTCAGAGATTTATGCAGCCATTCTTCAACATATTCTACTTCAGAAACCTTATTCTTCCAAGTACTTTGCGTTATTTTTAATATTTTATTTCCAGAAATTCCGAACTCTTTTTAAACTTTTAGAGCAAGGAAACCATCTTTTTGTAGTTAATCAAAAGGAAATAAGATACATGGCAAGAGATATAAAATTGTACTGTGATAATATATTCTATTTTTCAGAAAAATGCGTGAGGGCTTATAATTATTCTTCAAAATTTTCATTAAAATCTTAACACTATTCAAATATGTGGTCTCAATCTTTTTAGCAGTCAAATTATTGCTATCCTTTGCTAAGATATTCGCTTGTTCTTGATAAGCTGCTAATTTCGCTGTAAATTTTAAACAGTTCAAAATTGGAATATGGGAAAAAACATATCATTGTCATTTACGTTGCATTTTTTCCATTTAGTAGATATCTTGACATTGGTTAAGTTCAGAAGAGGTCTGTCCAGTAGAGCTATTGTTGTTGTCATCTGCCCTCCAACTTCTAAAACGTACAGCCTACGTTTTCTTCACACTTTTATAGAGTGCATTAAAATAACAATTTGGAGAGCTACATTTACATATTACAATTACAGTCATAAGGATTTTAAAAATAATCATAGCTTCCTTTATGAGTGTAACAGGTCTCTCCACTTTGCTCTAATATAAATATAGATTGTTCTACCATCTTTTCCAAAATTTTAATACACAAATTTAACTAAAAAGTTTTGTTTTGAGATGTCTCAATTAGGAAAATGACGTTTGTGTATGTGGTTTGCGAGAGAGGAAGAGAAGGAGATAAAGGGAACGAAAGAGTTGAAGGGAAAGAGAGAGAGAGAGAGAGAGAGAGAGAGAGAGAGAGAGAGAGAGAGAGAGAGAGAGAGAGAGAGAGAGAGAGAGAGAGAGAGAGAGAGCGAGAGAGAAAGAGAGGGAAGGTTGGAAGAAGAGACAAGTGATTGGATATCAGATATCAAACTTATAAGACAATCTTCAACCCTTTTAAGATGTTATTTTCAGTTGGCCTTCTGTTGTACCATTCACCTAAACCAAGGAGGCCTAAGTTCGGTTTCAGATGTGCATATGAATGATAGTGATGAACAAAGAGCATTTGGACGCTTTTATCCGATCCTGCTGTTTCACGCACCATTCGCTCAAAGAAGTGCTCCATTATCATATTTTACCCTAATTTATCTCCTTCCTTAGTCTCATGTAAGGCTCCTCGACAGTCTTCTGACCCAGGCGCGCCCTTGAAAATCATTAAGGGTATAAAAGGGTATAAGTCCTCCTTACGAGAAGGTAACAAATCAAGAACACGGGGATTAGCTAGCATATTGATGATTAAAGTATGACGTTAAACACATTTGATTACTAATACTAAGTAAAATTAAATTTTCTGCGAGAATCCTTAGTTTTCCCTTCACTGCTTATAACCACTAAGGCCATCAGAGTACATAAAACATAAAATTGGTGAAAGGATTTAGACATTCAAGATTTAATTTATTATACAGTACAGTACAGTGTACAGTAAAACCTGCTGAAAACGGATCCCCTAGTGTGCCGGAAACCTGAAAAAAAAAAACGGAAAATAAATTTCGGAACGGAGATGTTCCCCATGTAAAATTATACTGTAAGTGGGAAAACTGCCTAACGTGCAAACGGAATTATTTTTCGCGCACCGTTTGCGTAAGTAGCTTGACTAAAACGGATTGCTTCATTATTAATAGGTTACAAAGTGCGTACTGTACAAAGTGCATTAATATTGAGGGCAACTGCACTTGCACGGAAGTAAAATAATTAACTGTAATCCTTCAAGGAACATGGAAAACAAAATATTAACTCTCTCAACTCTCTTTTAACACACATGGTAAGGGCACAACTGTTTTGCAGCGTCGTTCTTAAAAGTGGTGAAGTACAAATGGAAGAAAACTGTGAAGTTTGATGATTTTAAAATCATTCTCTGTGTAAACAAATTCAGTAAAATGAGTTCATTCTAAACGTAAGACCTTATTACTGGAGGACAAAATTAAGGTTACTCAAGAACACAAAAACAACGAACACTAGAAGGACTGGCGAGTATGGTCTAACGAGAAGGACCAACCCGTCATTTTGACAGGTACAGTTTTATTTGCGCTTTTTAAAATGATAAGCAAATTTGTATGCATACAAGTTTATACAATGTTATTTATGCAGTTTTCCAGTGTGTAATTTTACTTTTTACTGAAGAATTACATGGTAAAATGAACATTTTAAGCCTAAAAATTAATCCAAATATATGCCATAACCAAATGTAAAATAGACAACTTCCCTTAGCAAGCACATGTGTTTCAACATAAAGTGTTAAGTTCCACAGTATATAGTAGAGAAACATTTATAAGCCTGATTTCTCTTATTCAAAGCCAGCTGCAGCCTTATCGCACCTAGCACACGTGTATTCAGCTTTGCCTAAACATGGTCCACAAACATACTTGCTGCTAAATTGTATATGAACTGACGCTGCTTACTTTTTCAACTGTTACTTCTTTATAGATTACCCATCCATTAATAGCTGCCAAGGCCAAAACATTGGAAGAAAAAAAACATGCATAGGCTACCTTCTGCATCCGTATTTCACTGTGTACAGTCAGGCCATTTGATCAACGACGTCAACGCCGTACTTGGTGTTATTGTAGTACGCCACTGATTCAGGTAGCTTTTCAGGATGTTGTAGCTCTGTCATGCATTGAACTCATAGGAAGCTCATTTTTATTCTTTTTCCCCTGGTAGCATGTCAGTCATGGCACCTGACTTAAAAAGTACAGTTATGTGCAGAGGTCTGCAGCTGATTTTGCTGATTGAGGGATTTCCCTTCTACATTTCTTTACTGTGACCACAATGCTTGTACTTTTACGCTTCAAACTTTCTGCAAGACATTTGGTTGTGGAAAAGTTGTCACATTTAATATTCCTTCCTGCAAAAACAAAGGGTTCTATGCGACGCATTACAACATGCTCTGTAAGAGGAACACTACTGGGACGCCGATCTCTTTTCCCATGTGAGGAAAACCATTCACCAGATACTTTGAATTTGCATCAACTGCAAGCGAAAACTTTATTCCAAATTTGTCCGGTTTATTGCTCATATATTGAATGAAACATCACCTAGCCTTGCAAGGAAACAGATTCTCATCCAAAGTGATATTTTCACTTGGAATGTAGCAATGCAAGGAATTTGCAATAAAAGGATTCCAGACAGGAGTAGCAGCTGCAAAGCAATCTGTACTTAGTCTTTGAGAACGTGTGTCCTTGTCATAAAATCGCATAAACCAAAAAATTTCAGAAAATTTGTTTTTGCTCATTGTTTTCCTGAAAAATAGTAGTCAAACGATATTCGACCATAGCACAAATTGCGCCACTTGGACAATAAAGCTTCGTTCATCGACAAAGGGTCTGCAGAGTGCCATAAACCAATCAGGAAGGAAAATAGCAGATATGGACCGATCCGAAGGCTATTGTTTACACTTCCGTACCCGTCAAAATGACGGATGGTGGTCCTTCTATTAAGAGTTGTTTGTACCAGTTTTTAGAAAGGCCCAAATTGCTTAATTCTTTCTGGACGTGTTTTCCATAAGTATTTATTAAAAGTCGTAGAAAATGGGAAGTGTACAAAAAATATAAGCAAGAAATTAGTCTTCTAAAGCAGCGCATCCGTTAAAATGACGGGTGCGGTCCTTCTAGTGTTAAAGTGGTGAAAACTCAAATTTTTGGAATTTTGAAAAAAAGAGAAAATTAAAGACGAGTTCTTAAAAGAAACAACAAGGTATGTGAAAGGCATCGGAATATCCACAAAGTATGACAGCTAGTTGGTGCTGTGTACGATTGATTTGTTAGTGCGCATGCTCAAGGAATTCATTTCTGGACCACTGTCTAATTTTCTTGCTGTGACTAATGCTTTGAGTCTGAAACAAAGACAATTTCAGAGCTTCCAATGGATGCTTAGAGAGTTTAAAACATCGCCATAACATTGTTTTGTACGCTGTGTGCGGTGAAATAAATAATGTTGCAGATTAGTAAGGGAAAATTGTAAACAGACAGCGAAACTTGGCGATAAATCACTGTTTAACACGCATAGAAAGTCCCCACAGTATATTTTTCTGATGAGCTCCAATATTCCAAAATTGATTTGTTTTTAGTATACTCACTAAGCTTTTTTGCATATCGAAAGTGTGTTGGCTAGGAGATACTATGTTTAATATATTTACTATGGGATGCGGGCCAGCCCAGTAGTTTCGTTAGCGGCTCCCTTGCAAAGGGTCCCAAGTTCGATTTCCATCTCTCGGGTGGCGATTTTAAGTCGGCCCTATTAACGCCTTCACCTCTGTCTAGCACATGTAAAGCGCCTCGTACGCCCAACGTGGTTCGGAATCCACGGTATAAGCCTTAGGTCCAATCACCTCACTGCCATTTTCACTATCACCCTACCATTGGAGGTAATGGACACCGCCCTGTTGGTGCCTCCATATGAGAAATGGGTTCAGGCATCACGTGGTGTGGCGAGGTTACCACGAAGGCCAGAGTTGCCATGCTGGGAGTGTTGGTAGCCAAACATATTGTGACTTTGTGGGTTCGTAGAATTAAAACTCCAATTTGCCGAAATTCCAAATGTTCTTTATTATTGTAGAAAAACAGTGCGTAACAGCAGAATTACATCACATATCATAATCTACCACACCAAGGTCGATGACTAACAAACAGCTTATTCAACTTCCACTGTTTACAACACTCCTGTTACATCAACACTCTCAGTTGTTCTCTGCTTACCTCGCGTGACTCACTCTCGTTTTACAACTTTCCGCTGGCATGTCACTATCTCTTAAGTATCTCACTGATAATTTCTAAACTGTTGTACATAAACCAGAAACCGAATAACCTCTATCTGTCAAGAAGTCACCAGAAATTTCCATTTATCTCAGTTTCTTTGCTTAGGCGTGTTATCTTTATCTGCAGACTATTTGTGTACACACTGCCAGCCTATCAGTTCCTTTGTGCACACAAGTCGCGCGATCGTAGATACGGGTTCGCGACAACATATCTACTATTGTTATTTTATGTTTGTATTATCACTCATATTTATTTAGAAAAATATTTACTTTTATATTCAAGATATTCTTGGGAAACAGGACAGGGGAAAAGAGGTTTAGAACTCGACGTTTCGTGAGCTACATTGCTTCCATCATCAGGATATTTATAAGAAACGTTATAAACACTACATAGTTATCACACAAACACACAAAGATAAAACACTATCAATACCAGCATCACTGAACAAAAGACTGTATGCAGTAAATTAAATGCCAGGTTAGGAGATGGTGTGAATGTAGAACACTAATTAGGTTAGAGAAACTTGCCCGCCTCGGTAGCATGTATACCTCACGTTCAAAAGGTCCCGAGTTCGAATCTCGGTCAGGGTGAGTTACCTGGATAAGATTTTATCTGGGGTTTCCCGGAAAAGACGAAAGACGAATGTCGGGTAACTCTAAGCTCATATATATGTATATATATGTATATTGTGACGACCTAACCACGGATTGTAATGGATACGGAACACATGGCCAGATCGTCCACGGGGGAATTGCTCAAAGTAGGAAATACATACTTTTCGAGAGGATGGGGGTTTTGTATTTGGTTGATTTCTACAAAAGGCATGGGAAACACTAACTAAAACTACAATTCACTCATTAAGAATATTTACTAAACTAAATAATTACACAAAATGGTCCCTCGGACCACATGCTTTACACAGTTAGGGCATTCCGCCCTGCCAGGTCGAAGAGGAAGACACACACACTTCAAATTCACTTATGCCAGAGCTGGAGGAGTGGGGGAGTGACGCCACACGTACTATTGAACTCAAATGAACTACTATTTCTATTAATTAAAACAGTCAATTGATACATCTCTCCCACTATTCCTCGAATATCAATGTTTACATTGATCTTAAAACAATTTTACATTACATTTTTCACGACAATTCCTTTTCTCTTCTTCTTGTTCTTTTTTTTAAAGTGTATTGTTTTATTCACATAGTTTTGAAAAAAGACCCTAATTGATAATAAAGTTGAAGTCCCCAGTATAACATATGTTAGTTCGATAGTTTAGCCACAAGTCAAAAAATAAAAATAGAATCACTGTCACTTGACACAACCCCACTATGTTTGATGCAAAACTCAAGTTACTTTTGTTTTTTGAAGCACTGCTCACTGTAAATGTCTGTTGACTGCAGCAGGCCAACTGATCTTGCTGGTCTCTACAAATAGTCTGCTATAGAAAGGAGAACCACTGCCCATAATTATCACACGAACATCTTTTTTCAACCTTTGCTCGGTTAAAACTTTCTGCAACCTCTGGAACTTGTGGTGAGGGGAAACACCTCCGCCACCTGACAATTCTGAGTTGTATCTATAGACTATGTGAACTACAATTTGTCTTAATTAAAACAGTCACTTGTGACAATATATATTATATATAGCACAATATATTTTATATATATATATATATAATGAGAGAAGCCCGCCTCGGTAGCGTAGATGGTAGCGTGTGTGCCTCACGTTCAAGAGGTCCCGAGTTCGAATCTCGGTTAGGATGAGTTACCTGGATAAGGTTTTTACGGGGTTTTCCCTTATCCTGATAGAAGGATGTCGGGTAACTCTAGTCTCCATGGACCCGAACACATTTGAGCATCATTTCACCCAGTTCATTCATCGTCCGATATGACTTGACGTTGGAGGACGTAAATTACAAACAAACAATATTATCAGAGAAACTTAACTACTTATCTTGATTATCAACCTGTACAGATCTGTGCTTCTTAAGCCGGTTTATTTACATTATTAAAGCCGGGGCAGAACGGAAATCCAGCAAAACGATTGTGTTATATATATTTAGTGTTTGTACGCCCCCGAAACGTCGCTTTCTAATCGCTTTTTCACCTGTCCTGTTTCCCGAGAGTTACGTTTGTAAAATCATATTTTCTGTGACAGAAATGAATGCTTTTGTATAATCATTTCAATGATTGTTCATAATGAAGATCATAGATTGTTACGTAAACAATATACTCAATTCTAGTATTAAAATATGTCAAATTAGCAAATAAATTTGTAAACTGCAATTTTGTAATATACGACATGTGAGGAGACATCTTATATGACGTATATTTGAACAATTTAAAGGAATGTGGGTGGTAATTGTGTGCATGTAGCTACAATATAATATTTAAATTACGTTCACATAGGTTCATGTAAAATGAGCATAAATCACAAAGTCTGTCCTGAAAAAATATTGCACCCTATATTTCACGTGCACTTTACTTGTAGGAATTTAAAGCTACGTGCACCAAGTTTTATCATAAATAACCTAAGATACAGTTTTATAATATCGGCTAAATGAAAATCACATATACTTTATACTATGCACATGAAAAGTTAATTAGTTTTGAGTAAAAAAAGATAATATTTTCAAGCATTGAATATTTGAAAGTATTCAGGGAACATTGACAAATAACCACTACAAATTTTGTGTCTATCTTTTATAGTTTTTGGGAAACATGCACCTAAAGTATGAAAAATTAAGGTTTTGGGGAATCACGATCAAAGATTAAGCACCATTCTCAGGAAGTGGGCGTATCATTACGCCACCATATTTAAATTGACGAATTAAAGAACTTTAATACCAGCTGACAACCTATGTTATGTATAATTTTAAAGCTGTGCACTTAAGCTAGGTTAAGTTAGCACCCACGGGGGACTTGACAGAGAGATTTGAGAGGGGATTTGCTGATGGTCTCAATAAACATTAACAAGAGTTTATTTTAAAGTGCTACTACGAGTAAGATCGCCTGCAGTGTGCAGCGGACCGTACATCTCTTGCCAGTTGCACAAAGTTCAGCCATACAAACAACGCATCACTAAAGGTACAGTTGCATTATGTCATTATTATTTAAATGTTACCAAAGCGCCCCTGATCTCATCCAGATCCAAGGAGTGCCCTGTAGAAACGCCGGGCTTCTCTGAAATACAGTTACTCAGTTCATTTTGAATTAGATGTTATTTCTGCTCTACCTTATCCATAGCTACGCCCCCAGTTACATGCGGTTAAAGGTTAAAGCCCCTTACCTTTTAAACCCCTACAACACCTGGTAGTTTTATCATGTAGCATATGATCTCGGCACCGGGTTCCATACCCTGTACCTTTGCACCTTTCGCAATTCCTATCAACCCCCCAAAACCGTCATGCAACAAAATATTTGCAATAATGTATATGAAGGGTGAATGAGATGATTCTTATGCTTGAGTGTTGGTGCACTTCGTATAGTAACGAATTCAAATTTTCCTCATAAAAATCAGTTGTAATGGCAGTGATAACGTCATTCCTTGTTTTTGTTACCTAATTACGCCATTGTTTCTTTAACAATCTGTTATAATTGGCTTCAAGTGAACACGACTTATAGCTTCAAAGCAAGTTTCTGACCTCCTTTAAGATTGCACAACATATACATCTATTTCTTGTAGATAACAGCTCTAAACTTGTTTCCCTAGTTTCTTTGGTTGAAATTAGAATCATTTTGTGTAGTTGCCTAAAGTAAGATTTGTGCCACTGTTAAACAACGAGGAAAACAGCTTGATTGAAGTAACAGGAGCTGCGTAAATTAACATGGCTTGTAATTTTCACTTAATGCTGTTGTAAGGCAGAGATCATTTACTTTGCCATTTAAGGTATCGGATTTACGCTTAAGAAATACGATACAAACAGTGTACTTGGCGTTCTCTCTCTTCTGAGAGACAAAGACTTACACCTTATACGTTAGAGTTCCTGCGCCTTGTTCAGGGACCAAATGCCGTTTTCCTTTTACAGCCAGCAACGAGAAAGCAATTTAATTTTCCTTTGGAAGCGGAGATCGGTCCTTCTTTTCTTCTTTCTTTTCGCTACCCCTTCTTATCATTCGCTCTACCCCATGAGCTCCACTGATTTACGGTACCATTAGGGTTGGGATGAAGTCAATATTACCATGCAGAATACTAAACGAGCCTTACCGAAAGGTAATGTGACTGGCCCCTGGATGAAATGAGCGTGGCGTAATACGTAGTTACCGAACAAAGGGGAAGCGTTGTTTCCTTTAAATGTACCCATTAACTACTCAACTAAGGAATAGCTGCCAAATTTCCCACACACTTCCTTTTTGTTTTTGCTTCTCGACCTGTGTGCATTTGGAGCACGATTTGTTTCAGTCTGAGTTTAATTAGAAATCCTACCACGACCGACCTGGCAGCAAATGTCGGCAAATATACTTTTCTACAACTGAAACGACTTCCAGCGAAATATAACACTTGAATAGATTACATAGCTAAAGCTTCCACAGCACTTTCTAAAAATATCTGGTCGTATAATCTATTCGGGTACTACCCGCACCATTTTGGAACACCCAGTGAAACAGTGTTACGAAATCCTGGCTTCCTCTGAACACTTGGAACAGGAATTCTATTTGTGGTTAATTTCTCTCCATCTTAATCAGCCACACGTTCGGGCGCAATTTGGTGCGGGATTTCTATGTTGAAGATGGGACGCACGTTGACTTTTCGAAGACCCAAATCGACGAGGCAGATATAACCGGGTTAATTCGTTTTATTTTGAGTTGTTTCTTGATGATTCTGTTTGATTAAATAAGAGTCATAATAATCTTGGTTTCAGGCATGGTTCGGAATAAAGTTTCGGAGAAATCAAATTTTGTAACTATTTAATTGTATTATTTGGATTACATTTTACTTGAACTTCCTTTCCCAGTCACTTGCAAGTTACTTCTAACATATCGATAAATTCTTACTTTGTTATATTTAAACAGTTCCAACTATTGCATAAAAGTTCTTGATCCTGCACCACTATTCATCACACGCACGATTACAAAACATCTCTACCAAGATTATTGATTTTTCGTAACAATTGTAACTAAATATGAAGATGGTGGAGATCACAGGTTACCACAGCTCCATGTTGTGCGCCAGTTTGTTACAAAAATGGTGATGGTGGCGAACAAATGTTCCACGTTGCGGCGCCAGTTAGTAACTATAAAGTTTATGGGTGTACACAAGTCCACGTTGGAACGCCAATTTGATGCAAATATGAAGATGGCGAACACAGAAGTCGGCGAGCAATGAGGTTTCTCTCAGGGTATGCGTGGATGTGCGTGAGAAGGAAATTTTACAACACTGGAATGCCCGTCTCCAAATTATTTATTCACTGCTCCTTTTCTAACCTCAAAATGGAAGCTGCCGACCGAGGGTTACCAATCTCGGTTTAGAGTGAGTGAATGCTAATTATATCTCTCGATAAATTTTGATGACCCGACAAATATTCAATACAGAATAAGTTGACCGCTCTAATAGTCTTGACGTCTCAGACTCCTCTCCGCGGCTTCACGCCGAAGAATGTTTATAATGGCTTCCTAGCCGCGATATAGCCATATCGGCTGTACACCGACGACTGCTTATAATGGCTTACTAGCCGCGAACGGTCTGCATCGGCTCTACGCCGTAGAGTGCCTGACCACATCTGCGCGCGTGTGTATATATCTCCTAACTTTCCCTTTTCAAAACTCTTTTAAACCAAGTCCCTTTGTGGCTGTTTTGGTCGCCATTGTAAACGATCCAAAGAATTCCCTATTCATATACGTCAAGTGACAATTCCTTTAGAAACCTTCTAAAGTAACTGCTCCTTTCATTCATGGCATTGTTACAACACTTTCCCCAACTGAACTGGTCTTGCCCGTTGTCGTAACAAAGAACCAACATTCCTTCGACATCTATCATGACTGCTTCTGTCAAACCATAATTTCGGTATCACAATCGTTACTCCTATCTTAATTTTGTGATTGGCCGATTTAATTCCACGTCACAACATTACGTCATACAATTATTACTATGGCCAATCACAAAATCACATATATTTTCACTTGTCTAAATTACTAAATAGGCCCGCACAATCACTTTTTTTTTTTTTTACAAATTTATAATCCCCTCATAACCCTCCCAAACACAACTCGAAACTTTTGTTACACACTCCTCAACAAAGTGTTCGTTCAAATGGATAATCTTCCACATATTTGACACTTCAACTTTGCAAAAACTGAAACATTAGTCAAATATGTTAAAAGGGGGTCGCTATGTAATACTTCGAAATTGCTAAGCTCACCAGCAAAACGAAAATGAATCGTGGTTTATCATTCGAAACCAAACCAGTTACAGATTGTTTCAGAAATGCTGAATGTTAAAAATTATTCGGCATAGCGTGTTTGTTTCAACAAAATCTGCATTAGCGTTTTATATGTATTTCTGTGGCTGATTAACAATATATAACACAAGGAATGTATTACGAATAAATAAAAAATAAAACTATTGCAGAAAGTGTATCTTATACGTTCTGTCACTGATTATATCACTTTTAATCCCTAGCAGTTGGACACACTAGCAATTGAGCAAATGGACAAGAAGGAAGATGTACCCAAAAGCCACACTAAAAATTCTCGGCATGTAATTCCTCTCCGATGTCGTCCAGATGCTGGAATTGAACTGGAAGCTCTTTCTCAGCACGTTACCTCAGGCATTTCAAACTGCAGAAGCTTTGGTATGTGAATCTGTTGAGTCCATATTAGAGGACTACCGCAACCTGCAGACATTGCGCACCGGTAATTAATGGAATAGGTTTATGAAGCTGCAACGCTCCATAATGGACGGCTCCTGCAGGACTAAGCCTTTTGACGTTAACCACAAAGATATTGTTTGTAAAAATGGCTCAGAACTTAACAAAAGTTCTGATGAGTGATTTCTGGCAAACATCGCCCCATTTTAGTAGAATTGGAAGGGGGTCCTGCGCGTGTACTGCTTTTACCGAATCTGGACATGCTGAATGCTAAAACTCTTTCATATTGACTACTAAGATGTACAGCATATCATGTCGAAATATTCTGATATACCTAGGGCCAGATTATCCTTGGATTTATTTCTTCTAATTACCCTTTCAGTCATCTACAGGCTGATCGAGTATAAATGCATCAATCTTCATAATAATTTATGTGAATTCCGAAACAAGTATTTTCGTCCAAAATGAAATTTGTCCCTTAACATACCGTTTGCTCATAGGCAAGGGATTTGAGACATTTTCTTATCTCCAGTTTCCTGGGAATCTTTGAATCATTAGCAATCCTCTCGCCATTTTTAGCTATTCAGACTTCTTTTTCTCCCTTCCAAGTTGAGTACTTTGTGGGCAAGGGCTCTCTAATACTCTGCCAACAGCATTTACTACGAGAGCTGCATATATCTACTGGTAATGAAGGTTTCTGAAGCCACTGTTCCACAAGTAGTCGTAAAGGCGAAGTGGGTTAATGCAAAACACATCGTAACGTGAGGTGCAGTAGTCGGTGTCATTTCTAATTTTTGCACCCTTCTCCAAATAACACTGACTGAAAAGTAGTTGCAACTAGAAAGGTATGTACTTGAGAAGGGAATGTCGGGACGGGGAAATAAATGTTGTATAAGCAATAAAAATGAGCCAAGCATGAGACTAAGTTCCCCAAGGGACAAACTTAAAGCCTAAATCATACTGCGCGGTTCCCGAGGATTGAACCTAGCACCCACGAACGTGAGTCAAAACAGTATATTATCAAAGTTTGGAGAGAATACCTACTTACCTGCAACAAAATTTGGCCTACACATCTTTTTGCAAAGAATTTCTCTTAGCAAAGAGACCTGAGGAGGCCCATTATTGCGTCTGATACAGGAAATCAAGCGCAAAAATGCCCGCCTAAGTAGCGTAGATTGTAGCATGTATGCCTCACGTTCAAGAGGTCCCCCCCCCCCCCCAGGGTGCACCCGGGTCCCGAGCCAACAGTCTCCCTCGCGTGGGCTCCTCTTCGTGGTTGAGGGAGACGTTCAACAGGCCCACACACGTGTAGGCCGTGTGTGGAGACCCGTGTCGGTGGAAAGGTGAAATAAAGGTGAAATAGGTGAACGAAATTTTTAGTAGGTTTTGACAGATTTCTTTTATGTACGTGTATTGTTTAATAGGTTTTGTTACACTTGTATAGTTTTATATCTTTAGAAAGTTTTATATCTGACTTTTGCCATGATTAGTTTTCTAAAGGGCGCTGATGACCGCCGTAGTTGAGCGCCCTTGTGTATATATATAATCATCATCATCATCATCATCGTTCAAGAGGTCCCGAGTTCCCATCTCGGTCACGGTGAGTTAACTGGATAAGACCTTCTTCGGGGTTTTACCTTATCCTAAAAGACGAAAGTCAGGTAACTCTACGCTCCATGGACCCCGGGGTTACTTGAGCACCATTTCAGCCATTCCATTCATCGTCCAATAAGACTTAACGTCAGAGGACGTAAATTACAAAGCTACAAACAAGCGCAAAAATATTTGAAATTTATTATACAGCTGGTACATTAAACTGAAGGGAATATACATTTTGGGCGGCAGTTTGAACTGCCACATCATCGCATACTTTTACTTTCCATTCTCCTTTCCTATATTAACTAATGATTTGCACTACACCAAAAAATTCCATTTCACTGGAAACTTATTTTCGGGAATCCAAAAGAAGAATTCCCAGAATAATTTGTTTGTTGTTTATATACCTTCATAATATTATAGAGCATAGCTAAAAGCAAACATTAAGTTTAATACCACATACATATTATTTTCAGTATTTATTGAGGAAGCGGAATGAAAAATTTCTGTAATTTTTCTTCCCGCCCCCTCAAACAACACCTTAAAGAAATATTTTATGTCATGCTTTAATTTTCTGAAAATTACTCTAACAAATTTTATTGAGATACAATTTGTTTGACATTTGAATAAGAAACAAAATGTATGTGTTAAGTGTTCTGTGAATAGGTAGCCTATAACACCTCTTCGTTCTAAAGGACTTCTGGACAATTGCAAGCCGAAAAAATGGGCAAAACATACATCACATTTATCTTTTTGGAGATGAAGGAGACGACACATAACTCCAATATATTACTTATTATTGTCACCCAATTATCGGAACGCCAGACGAACGACAGCTGAAAAGGGACCAGAGGCAGCCGAACCACGCCCTCCCATCAGTCTCTGTCACTAACTGAGGGGATGATTAGGGAAATGTCACTTGTCGCTGGCCGCCTCTTTCCCCCCTTCCACTGCCATCTGGAACCTTCGCGTGGATTCACGGAAACTAGAGACTTCGAGAAGACGGCGATATTCCTATAAAAAGGGCTGCAGCGATTGAATTGAGTCAGTCAGTTCTTGGCGTAAGAGTGCAGTGCTAGTGTACGGACGAGAAGACTGAGTGAGTGCTTGGCAAGCATTGAAGTAGCGCCGTGTTAGTGAACGAGAAGACTGTGTGCGTGCAACGGAAGAATTTACGTAATTGTGAGCGGACAGTGGGACTGCAACGGACGAACTGGTGAATTGTAATTGTGTGCATTACGTAATTCTGTGTAATCGGCAAGTGTTCAACTGTAAGTCGGTGGAAATAAAGAACATTTTTGAGTGGTGTAATTGGACTTTTCATTTCACGAACCCACAAAGGCACATTATTTCTTATAGAAATACTTGTTCCATTTCTTTTTGGAGAGGTTTCTCTCGTGATCATGCAAACAAAAGCTGTGCTGCTGATCAGAAATGTCCGCCTGTTATATCGTATGATCCCTACACACTGACGATACATGAAATTATAACTGTGAAAGAAATATTTCAGGCCTCAATTTAGGACACCTCCGGGAATTTTCCATTATTAGAAGTTTGGAACACATAAGGTGGAAAAGAATACTAGGAAGGTCTGCCCTGGTACGATTTGTACCTATGTCCTCCATTTCATAGGTCACACCAAAAACCTCATCTGGAAAGGCCAACATTAGTAATTAAAGTTGCTTTAAAAGTAAAAATATTGTTGTGCCTAATATATCATTACACTTTACGAAATATCTAAATGTTCTCGTGGAAGTAGTTTCTCACTAGCAACAAATACATGCAAGAGCAGGACACTAGCAACAAGAGGTTAGAAATATGTTTAATGTAATATTTGTTTTTTTTTGTAGTATTTCTTTTGCAATTTAATTTATCGATGGAAATAATTGGGCCAAGTTTGATATTTAAACTTTTATCCTTTGCTCAAAATAAAGCTGTAATGATAGTGTATAAACTTGCACTATGATATGCAGTGGATATAACTCCGTTTTGAAAGATTAATTCTTAGCATAAAGTAAAATAATGTGGAGTAATGTATGTCTGATTTTATATATTGATGTACAATGGAGGAATAATATGGTTTCTAAATAACAGAATCGTGACATAGGTTACTGGTATCGTAACGACGTCTTGTGAAACTGTTTATTCTTACACCAATTTGAAGTGAAATATATTTTCTTAGCACTTTATCAGAGAAACTTATCAGAATATATGTATGCGTGTATAATTCAAAGAAAGGATGACATATTTCTGACTTTGAAACTTTTAATGAGCAATATTTGCTTTTACTGAGAACTTGCCAACTCTTATCACCTTGTGTTAAAGCATATTTTGAATCCTCCACCAAGCGATGTCACGCAGTTCTTTCCTTGAGGCACGGATGACTTTTCTCCCTCCAGAAAACAGACCAGAAGTGTCTAAGATTATAACTCAGCTGTTAAGCTTCAAAATTCTCCAAATAACCCCCCCCCCCTTTTAGTAATGACCCAGATCTAGCTTCTAATCCGATGTTGCCAGCTCAGTTCTACTTCTCCGAAATCTGCTACTTTGCAGCCTAAAGTCCCTCTAAAATTTCCAATAAATTCTGTTATATACGAAAAATCCCAAGCTAGCCTCTTATACCTAATCTGGCAATTTTAGATTGACACCTTATCCTCTCACTGATTAACCGTACGAAATACTTCTAAGAATTTGCCTGAAAAACCCGTCGTTTTTAATTACCACACTTAATGTTATGATATCTCGTGCCAAACATACTCATAATCTACTGCCAGACCAACAGCATCTTAACATTTGAAAAAATTTACAAAATGTTCATATTTAGTTTTACTATCTCTTAATTTAATAATTGGATCAGATATTTTTGTAACACTTGATATGGAATCATAGGAAAACGTTTGATTTCTTGGAATCACATAATCTTCTCTATAGATTACCTAACCAAATATTCATAAAATAACCCATTCTTCTGCTTACTTAACATTTAGTCTATATAAACATTTGTAGAAATGATATTTGCATATTTCCCTCTATGTATAATACGAATAAAATACCTTAAATTTAAGCGATAATAAATTTTCTCCTCTTTTCATGGACAGGAGAATCAAAGAAACAGAAATATAATAAGAATTTCTTATTTGAGAAAAAATGTATGGAAAAACTGATACTAATGACAAGGAATATATGAGAAATGATTTTTATACTCCTTTATTAATCCACATGTTCCAATACATTTGTAATATTACATGTTTTGTTTTACTTTGCTTCCTGATTGATTCATATTAACTGAAATTATTGTCTTTTCAGATTGTGTTCACACAGTCACTGTAGTTTTTTAAAATTAATTTACTTATTTAGTTATTCAGCACTTTCTAGATTGATTGTGTTGACATATTCACTAAAGTCCCTTAGATATTGTCCCACAAGTGCTGGTTTATGTACTGGCCACTTCCCTCCTTTCTTGTTTATTTGTATCCTTAGTTTTTCCCTTTGGTCCATCCATTTGATGCAGTCATACAGGATGTGAATTGTGGTTTCGTCTCCTCTGTTACAGGTGCATGTAGCATCATCAATTATGTTGAATCTCTTGTAATAGGCTTTAACCCTTCAATGTCCTGTTAAAATGGTACTGAGGTTACTTGATATGTTAATTCTTCGTTCTTCTACGTTGAACGAACATACTATTGAGGGGAAAATATTGTTGCATTTCTTGTTCTTTTGATGTGTTTTGCCATTCTGTTTCCCGTTTTTGAGTGTTTCTTCTCGTATTTTTTTTTCCTGGTAGCACATTTTGGAATTCTATTGTAACTTTCTACGCTATCATTTGTTGTTGCTCGTTTCACAAGTTTATCTGCAATTTCATTTCCTTCTATTCCTGTGTGGGCTTCTACCCATCCTATTCTTTTCATTCATTCTTTTTTTATTGTTGTAGTTTTTCTCTTACAGCTTCTATCAGTTGGTTATGATTTTTACTATTGTGTAATGACTGCAGTGTAATTTTGCTATCCGTATGTATTGCAGCTGTTTTCAAGTCAGTTTGTGTTATTCCCATATTATCTATTTCTTCAAGCGCCTTTAAGATTGCAAGTTGTTCTGCTTGTTTATTTGAGCAGTTTTTGATTAGTTTATACTGCAGTTGTTTAGTTAGTTCTTTGTTTTCGTAAATTACCACTCCGGAGCTTACCCCTTGATCTGTTTTACTTCAGGGTAAGCTTCATATGTTATAGTTTTTGATAGCATTTTTATAACAGTTTTTATGAGAAATGATTGTTTACGCAAAGAGGTGTACGGTATATTTTGTTTTAACGAGCTCTTTTTACGGCTTGACAATTATACCAAGGACATTTAGAATGAAAAGGGCTTTATTCAGACTATATAGTGGAACATCAGGGTATAACTCCATTACATCTATTTTGTCATGCGTATTCAACTGTTACAGCCAGCGTATAAACTCATTGGACCACTTTTGAAAAATCAAAGTTTTTAAGAAGTGTTCCATGTGAAGATTCCTTTTAGAAGCGGTGACTTTCTTTAAAATCTTTGAGTTGCATTTCCGAACGAACGCTGGACTTCAGACAAAGCTTTTTAGTTATTCTGTTCGAGGGCATTCATTTGTGTATACATATAGACACACGAGTTGCTTCTACAAAAAGGGAGTATTCGGGGGTCTCAAAACCTAAGTATGATACTGTAACTTTTGAGGGTTCGTAGAATTAAAAGGCCGAGTTACAGAAATTAAAAATCTCCTTTATTTCCGTAGCAATACACTGTCCAGTTCTCACGTAACAACATTACATCAAATAATCTTCCAAGGTCGAGGACAATAAATACTTGCAGCTGATTACATCAGCTCTCCCTACAACAACACTGACAGTTACACAACAACAACTGATTACTCACTCTTGTTTACAACAACTGTTTCACAACTCCCACTGCCTCTTGGCAAATCGTCGCCTCTTTAAATACTTCACAGATAATTTCTAGATGATTCGCAAATAAACCAGAACGCGAAAAATGTCTGTCAGTCCAGAAGTAACTAGAAATTTCCATTTATCTCAGTTTGCTTGTTTCGGTAAGTCTTTTATCTCAAGCGCTATGTTTATCTGCTTATGCACGCTCGTTATCTGAAACTTCACCCGCCGACTATTTTCTCATTTGTGCCGAAACTTTTATGCCTGTTGCCCTGACAATATATCGGAATCACACTTTTGGTTAGAGTAGAATACTTTCTCTACTGTAAGTACGAAACAGAGAAGCTAAAAATCCAAATGAACGAAGTGTAGCAATCGCGCTGACAATGTAAAGATTAGCAGATCCTTTGTCTTGCTAGTAGCTCGTAATCGAAGAAAGCTTGCACATTACCTCAGGACAATAAGAATTTCATGCAACACATCTGGAATGAAATATGGGTATTATGGATCATTAAAGAGCAGCAAGAGGAGTGGAAAAATCTTCTACAGTTTGATACAGAATCCAGCTGAGCAAAAGACACGAGTATGTCTCCTAACTGTTAACATTTGAAGAAGGACATCTCTTTTTTCAAAATACATTGTACAATTGTACAATACAAAATACATTAGAAATGTGTCTTATCTTTACTTCTTATATACTGCAATTTAGACAATATCTAGGATATAAAATGTTAAACATCCAATTTCATAGTGCATGTTATGCTGGATATGCAGCCATCCTGGCAAACTGAAGATGGCATTCAGATATTATTACATTAATTCAACGCAGTTGCAAAAAATATATAACATGGAAGTCAATACAAACAAAACTAAATGTATGACTGAAAGGAGCACGCTTAGTCGTGATGCTGGTTTTCTGTTCAACTCCTCCAGAAACCGGCCTTAAAAATGGAAATCCATCGAATTAAGAAGCAAAGATCAATTCAGCTTGATAAACAAGTAGTTCCGTTTCTTTGACACAGTTTTCTATACCCGCGCCATCTCCTGAACTAGCATTTAATTTACTGAAAACCGTCTTTTGTTCAGTAATGCGAATTTTGATAGTGTTTTGTCTTTGTTTATAGTGGTGTTATATACAGTATTTCATTTGTGGTTATTACATTTTATAAATATCCTGATGATGGGAGAGATGCAGACTCCCGAAACGTTGATAACTAATCATCTTTTCACCTGGCTGGCTGCCCGAGAAGAAAGTGAGCGTATTCGTCTCCAGGAAAGCTTCAGGTCTTATTTAAAATATATGACTGTTTAGAAGGAGCCAATTAGATGCACATTGGAAGTGCAAAGGCCTGTAATTGAGCATGACTCAGAATTCAGTTATTTAAGATCTCATAGAAATCTAGGTATATCGTGAAGAAAAGAAACAAACAGATAAGAGAGCACAAACACCTGGGTATCTGAAGGATATAATCTGCGGACTAAAATATATAAATTTAGAAAGTAAAGTAACAATTTTCAAAACAGTTGTAAGTCTGATTCTAGCATTCGCAGCAAAAACACGAGCTAATACTTGAAGCACAAATCAAAAAGTGAATACATATGAAATGAGGTAATTAAAAAAAAAAAAACCAAGGAAAGCTATTAATTAAAATTCGTAAGCTTTCACGGCCGGTGTCAGTATAATATAAAGTATTAACCGGTCTTGTGGGCCATGGTCTACTGGGTTCCTTCTTCATCTTCCCAGACGTTTCGTCTGCGGCTGCGGCAGACATCTTCAGCGGCACTGCGATCGAAGTGTCCTGGCGGAAGTCTCAACAGCAACTGTGCTTTTTGCTTTTTTATTGGGAAAACATGAATATAGGTAACAGGAAAAAAAACAACAATGTATACTGGGTATGTGGGTAGGAAGAAGGATGGGTATTGCAAGGGAAGTTGTTCTGCGGTGATACTGTATATTTGGGCTCTGCGGTGCTAAATTAATGGGACTATGATGGTGAAGTTGTTGGCCGATTCCGCTGAAGCAGCCCGGCTGTTTGTGGGTGAAAACTCAAGTGTGCGGTATATCCGCCATGGTGAAAAGGTAGCAGCCATGATCCAGGAAGCTGACTGCGACCTTGGTACTGTGGAGAATTTTGCTGAGCAGCGGTGACTGCTTACTCAGTAGTCGTTGTGGCAGTTGTCTTGAAAGATCGTGGTGTCTAGAGGCGATCGGCGAGGCAGGTCTGGTGGTGGCGTCCCTCGTGCGCAGGTGTTTCGGCGTGGTTGGAATTGTGGCGGCGGGGCACCTTCCATGGGCTGTGCTTTGTCGACACGCCGTAGGGTCGTTGAAGGGTTATCCTCCTCCGTGGAGGAGGTTCCTTCGACTCTGGCCATACCGGGACTAGGTCCCTTACTGGCATGCTGGTGGGTATTTTTAAGGGATGGTGGTTAGATGGTGGCGATTAAAGTTGAGATTAGTATAAAAGTAAGGATATTTGATTTACGGGAAGGGGACTTGAAGTTATTGAGTTCCAAGGACAAGTCTGGGACGCTTATATCTCTCACCAGGATCAAGATCATATTTCCCGAGACCTTGGATAAGGTTATTGAAACTGGAAGGTAATTTTGCATAGAAGGCGTGGGATAGATGCAATATGTAGTCAAAAAGTTTTGGGAAGGAAAGATCAGAATGGATATTTTCATTTGGGATGTACCAATCGGCAGCAACTGCTGACCGAAGGTAACGGTTTTGGAGAACCTGTAGTTTGTAGAGATGGGATTTCGCCGCTGCACCCCAGACCTGGCAGGCGTAAGTGATTGTAGGTCTGAGTACCTGCTTATATAGCAAAAGTTTGTTGCTAAGCGTCATAGCAGATTTTTTGTTGAATAGGGGATAGAGCATGGCCATCCTATTTATTCTGTTTGCCACGGTTGTTATATGCTCCTTTGTGCTCTTTGGGTCGCAGTATATGTACCGAGAGCTGCTCGGAGAGCTGCCTTTGATTGGATCGGGATGGTGATGGGCTGGATCTGAGAGTGGCGGTGTTTAGTCCTGCTGACGTCTGATTGGAGCGGGTGGAATCCTTGGTTTTAGCTTTTGTTAACGCTGTTTTCCATATCTTATTAACTTTTAGGCCTTCTTCTTTACGATTCATGTTATTTTCATGTTTGTATCTTTCAATGGCTTCACGGTATAGACGAGAATGATAGTGTGTAGTTGAAGTCAACACTTCCGTGTTATTAAACTGAATGATGTGTTCCCCTTTTCATGAATTGCGTGCTGTGCTATTGCGGACTTATCTGTTTGGCCCAAACGACAATTTCTTTTATGTTCATTGATACGAGTTTTTATGCTTCTCTTTGTGGTTCCAATGTAAACTTTGCTACATGAACACGGTATTCTGTAAACTCCTGCTGTTAATAGTGGGTCCCTGGAATCATTGGCTGTGCGAAGTATGTTTCGGGTTCGTTTAGCACATTATTTAGCATATTATTTGACAGAATACACAACACAGCAGGGGAAGGGTGCCCAATATCGGACACTTAAGTTTTTGTTCCATACTGACTATGGAAATGGGTACAGTCACTATTAAAATTATTTTGAACACATACTTTGTTTGTGTTTGATTGCACCAAATATGTTATCCACAATAAGCAGTAACAGGAGAAAACTTTAAAAATGTATAAATATTACAGTTTTCCCAATTTGAAAACAATGAATTCTAAATCAGAACACTTCATTGTTCTTATAGAACCACTTCATTATTTCCATGTTCCTTCCTTACTTATGTTACAGTTATAATAAAGGTACAGCTTTTATTGGCCTAACTTTTGCATATGTGGTACTGCATCCAGTCTTCATGAAATTTTGGTCACAAACAGTCCTTCCATATGTGGCACTAGAGCCAGTTTTCCTGCTACAAATTACGCAATATGTTCTTTCATATTCAGAGTTAAGTGCTTTTCTCACTCTAAATTACATGAAATCGCCTAAAAGTTTGCGGTTCAAGGGGTAGATGCCACAACAAGAATATGCTGATTTATAAGTTTCATTCTACACACTTTGGTGCTAATATCTGAAATTCCTTCTTTTTTCGTCGCAAAGGATGAGTATCTAACATTTCTATTTGTTATTCAATACTTCATCGTCTCTTGCAAAAAAAGTGCTTTTATATGTAACAATGAAAGGTTTCACTTTTGTTTCAGTTGCTGCAGAAATTAATCTAAGCCTCTCCTGATGTGTTTCTAGGGACATAGAACTACTCATTTGCTTCCCTGAAGCTTAGGTCCCCCGCTTCTCCTTTTATTACCTCATCAGTCACTAATTTAATGTTTTCCGCCGTCCAGTTCCCTCTATTCCTCTTTATATTTGTCTGAAGCAAACGGAATAAAGTATCGATAAGAATGCTAGGAATACGTTTGTCGTTTTCCGAACCGTTTTAGGAATTATTGTCTGATATTGGGTGCGTTACACATAAAAACTGAACGAGCCACTACATCTAACAGATTTAAATTAAAGCAATGTCTTCATCCATATTTCTAAATTAGCATACCATAAATAATTTGCAACGCATACCAGTATTTTAGTATCAGCTTCATAAAATTATCTTTGTGCATTAGGAAACATGTCAGAAGTAAG
Organism: Mantis religiosa; assembly: GCA_030765055.1. NCBI lineage: Eukaryota > Metazoa > Arthropoda > Insecta > Mantodea > Mantidae > Mantis > Mantis religiosa. The sequence goes on along the minus strand of CM060952.1, from coordinate 55,061,371 downwards.
AAACTTCTCTTTAACGTTATCCATGTTTATTCATAGTGTGACTGTGGGTTCTGGAATTAAAAGTCCAATTTTCAGAAATTAAAATCGTTCTTTATTTCCGTAGAAATACGCTGTTCAATTCTCACTTAACACCATTCCGTCACATACACACAGTCTACCAAGGTCCATGACAATAAGAAACACCTCTCGTTACAACAACTCTCGACTCACTTTTGTTTCACAACTGCGCTGGCGTGTGACAATCTCTTATATATCTCATTCATAAATTCCAGACAGTTATCGAATTTTCTCTAACATGTCACCAGATAAAACATGAATGGTCTAGTATGTAACTATATCGGTGTCGGCAAGGCTTTCATTTCCGACGCCGTGCCTATCTGCTTATACAAGCTCATTATTTACGTCAAACATTATCCGAATATCTTTATCTGCAGGCTCTTTGGGTACACAAACCGCGTTTATCTCTAGGCACCGTAACTTCCGTGCATTTTCGCCGCTACACTAGTCACACAGTGCTGCCTTTCCAGCTTGCCTTAGAAGATGTATCACTGAGTTAAATTTGTTGACACCATACCGAAAACCAGAAACTGATATTCTGCGATATAGAGTTCCTCCGGTACCGGCTGACATGATTAGAGAAAACTGCAACATTATGGATATTACAAAGTGCATAAAAATGAAGGATAAAATGCAAGGAACACAGAGAATGCAAGAGGATCAGTTGGCAAAGGGAGCGAACCACACAGAGGAAGACTTCCGAAAAGATGCATAGAGAGTGGATATTCATCCACTGAGGAAGGAACTTATAAAGCAAACAGGAATTTCTCCTACTCTAAAACAAGAACTAGCATTTTTATGTATATTCGAAGATGCGCTGGTGGGTTGTGTTTTGTTTTCCTCTTGTTACTTCTGTCAGCAACGAGATCACCAAGTGAATCGGGAAGTTTTTCCTGCAAGAGTTTCTTTTCAATAACCAGTAAATCTACTGACGTGGCATCGTCGCTTTTAAACACACTTAAAAATCAAGATCTATACTGGATTTGAACCAATGACCTTGGAAACGGAAGAACTGCTTTTAAACAACTGGGCCATTAAAATATACTTTTTAGTTCATTGAATTGTCACAGTGCTTTGCAAAATAGTGTATGAGCAATAATTTGTGACTCTGTTCCCGAATATTATTATTTCTCACAGTTGTAGCAAATTTCGACAAGTGGTGAAAGATTGGTATGTACTGCCTCTTTCCTTCCGGTTTTATTTCTCTTTTTCTTTCAGTTTGAAAGAAATCTGTGACCAAAAATTTCTCTGAAGAATTGTTTTCTACGCTACTTGGAATCCTGATTTTTTCACTATGACGTTTCATGCTTATGGTTTGCCTTCCACTATTGTCGGTTTCCAGATTATTATACTGAAATTCTTCTGCCACGTGTGTTCACTGTCATTACATGAACAGTTTTTCCAAATATATTCATAGTTTCCTTTCCTCGATCCCTGTGCCATTCGAAATCATTACACACCCAGATCTACTGAGTTTGTCACCGTAGTTTTAGCTTGACTTTCCCAATGGTTCTTCTCCGACAGATTAAATAATTCAACGTGTAGCTAAGTTTCCTAGTCCATTTAGCTTTATTTTCAACACAGGATGGGTGATGGCAAACTAGAAATAGAGACTGGTACGTGAAATTTGCTACCGAGTGATTCCTTGCTCCGTCCATAGATGACAATAAAATGCAGAGTTTAGACTAAACGAAAATATAACTTCTTCTTCTGTAATATTGCTCTTTGGTCCCGTTTAAGCTCGGGCCTGAGGAACCGAAGCCTTGGATCCGATAGGGAACCAGAATAGCTGATCAGCCCAATGTTTGGTGTGAAGGTGAAAGAAGTGGATTATATGAGGGCGAGATGAATGATAGGAAATATGATGGATGAATTGATAAACTGCTGACGGGGGAAACCGGAGGACCCGGAGAAAACCCGTCCTAGCACCATGTTGTCGACCACAGATCTTACTTTGCGTTCGCCTGGGATTGAACCCAGGAGCCCTGTTAGGAGCCAAGCGGTCTAATCACTCTGCCATGACGCCACAGAAAATATTACGAAGAATTAATTGTACAGTTGCTACGTTTGTTAAATACTGTCCCATTATCCGTGATGTCAAATGCAGTTTTATTATTCTACTAGTTATACTATCTATACTATCTTATATTACAAATTTACATAAAAATATTTTAAGAATTATGATTAACCACAGGGAAGTCAAAAAATACATGAAAGTGTATTCTTTATACAAAATACGAAGTCGTTAGCTTTGAAATTCTGAGGTACACAACATATGTTTATGATTCCCTTCTGTAATATTATGCCCTAATTTAGCACATTCTCTCTTAAATCAAAGAGAGAAGTTATTTGATTACAGTTTACTCGCGTTGTTTCTATAGCCTAGTTTGCCAATACGCCGCATATCCTGTAATCTAACAGCAACCCTTGCAGGCCAAATTAACTCTGACGCCTTAGGCTCTGTCCGCTCGAGTTCCTCCCCCTAGGCAACACCCAGAGCTGGGAATAGAGATGCAGACAGTATTAACTAGTTCTTCAGAGCCAAATAGTGCAATATAACTGTTACATTATCAAGTTCTCTGTGGTAGGGATGATACCTATATATAGTTTTATTTAAATATCCTTGTTTGTAATGAATAAGATATTTAATTTACTCCTTGAAAAACCAAAACAATAATAATGCGTTGCAATAGCTGATACATAAGTGACTGATAAAGTGCCAAATTTCGACGAGAGAAACTTGCCAATTGAACATATCCGTGTAATTTCTTTTCTGATTACGTAGAATTCTCTTTGCATTACATACGAGTATCACTTCTTTGGAGCTTTTTCTTTTAACCTTAAAGGGTTTTCCATCTAACAATATAAGGACTGAAAATGTACTGTTCCTTCAAACTAGCATTGTGTGGATTTTACTTTATAAATTTCATTAATTTAAAAAATAATCACAAATAAAACTAATCTGTGGAAGCATAGCTCTTTGAATCTGTCAATTTAATTATTACTGAAATGCCATAGTAAGTTCTGGCACAAAAATGTTTAGGTATAAAATAAAAAAAAAAATCCTCGAAAATTGTGAGTACCGTTTAAATTTTGGCATTTGGAGTATTTTAAATGCCCTTTCTAAACTGATGATTATTTTAAAAACTCTTTATGTTTTATAAAATATATTTATTGAATTTTGCTTAATATATTTTCATAACAAATTAAATGTGTATATTGAATTTTGTGAAAGAAGTCTATGAAGCCTCTTTCATTGCAAACTTTTTGCGTTACTGCTAAACCTAACAGGTACAAATCTTCCTACACTGAAAGTACATATCCTATTAAAGAAAACATTTTGTCAAGTTGTTCTGGACGGTCTGGCTGACATTGCTTTGAAGTCTTCACTCGTTTCTTTTATGTGTTGACCATGCCAAAGAAAATGGAATGTCAGAGTCGTCATTTAGTGACCAAATCTTAGAATATTGCATTATTGCTTAAGGCTACTGTATTCCGCTATGCCCAATGTACCTGTAAGGAAAAGTATATTTGCAGAAATGGTTATTTTGATTTACATTAATTATATATAAAAAAGTGTATTAAGAATATTGCGACAGGAATAAGTACAACAAATAACAGCATCAACTACTTCTGTTTACCATGATATAGTATCAGCTAGACACTGTACGAACAAAATCGTCTATATTTTATTCGATATTAAATAAGAATGTTCATAACATATTTCATACGGCTATAGAACTTTCTCTCTGTATATACAAAATAGTACTAAGGTATATAACGTCACAGTGACCCTTCTGCAACAACGGAGTTATTGACTTGGGTGTTGTGTTCTCATAAACTTCAGTCATTAGTGTTCATAACTTTGTTATCAAGACCTTACAGGTTGACACTGCAGAGGATTAATTTATTTCTAGTATTCGGTATTGGTATGTGACCGATGTAACTGCGATAACTTTGACTTCAGCTTGCAATATAGTCTATTTATATCGTATAGATTTGGAGTTGTAAAACAATTATTTGTTCCATCAGGTGCAACACAACCTTCACCGAGTAGACTTCGCTCCGCAGTTAAGGACGAAACGTCGGGAGCATCTACCTCCAGTAGGCCACGGCAAAACACCTGGAAATACATAATCTGCAGTGACATCGACTCATCAAGAAAGTTCAGGTTTTCTCCTTTATATGTACTGTTTAAAAAAAATCCAAAATAACATTCTTAAATTGTTACAAGAAGCTTTCACTACGGACGCTCAGCGAAACAGTTTCATACCTTGGAAAGCTACTCCAGAACTAAATGCACTTAGAATACACACGTTTTCACCAAACTGTCACACAAACTTCATATTGGTTAACAATGTGCACAATTCCTGCAAAAGTTGACTGAATGTTTGTCAGGATTGAGGGAAATTTCAGTAAATACATATTTAAATAATCACATTGCTGGGGATAGAGTTGTAGAATGTAAAACAAAAGGTGACCCAAGCAAATAGTCAATTGACATCACTAAATAATAGAGATGAAATTTCTTCGAAGCTTTAGATTTAATTATATTAATCGTGGCTTAACCTGTAAAATGTGACAGTTTTGTACAAATAAATCATACTGTAACTCCAGAAATGTCATCTGCGAAATAGGTTGCTTAATTACTGAAAATGATGTTGAAAGTCAATATGCAAATGGCTCCCAAATTAAGGTGAAGTGTATCTATTACCTAGCAATTGAATGAAGCTCATACATGTCAAATATTTTACCAATAAAGCAACGAAACAGCAGTTGTGTATCTCCATTCTAATGCTGTGACTTGTCCACTTTTACTCCTCTCACACTTCAGTTTCCGAACATCGAGTCAGACATTTCCCAGAGTAAACTCCATCGTCATTTGCCAACCACTTAGCTTATCCTTCATCCGTAACATGATAAGGAATGTACGTACATTCATGAAATGGCTAGCAATAAAATTCCAGGCAAAATACTCGTATAATCCATGTAATTAAAAAGCCAGAGGAAAAACTCAAAAGAAATGCATGGTTAGAGTGGCCTTTCCAAGGGAGTAGAATCCGAAAAGTCCCAAATGAGACTCATATTAGCTACGGCGATCACCTAACTACAGTTACTCTAAAAAGTATTCGTCTAATGCATAAGTTTATGTTTACGGATGTATAGATAGTGGAAAATCATCAGAATAAAGTACAGCAGGACCTTGTCTTATATATTGATTAGTGAAAAAGAGAATACAATAAAGAACACTTAGTATCTTTCACATAAACATAGTTAAACATTCAAAAGTAAAGATATACATATAGGATGCGAAATAAGTATTCGTCTACATACTGAAAAGGGTGTAGAATGTTACGGTTAATACTCAAAAGGCCCTCCATTCCTCTTTATAATCTCTTGCTTTCTCCTTGGCATGGATTTCACCAACGATTGTGTAGTTTCCACTGTAATTTTACACCATTCCTCTAGTAGATCGTTCTTTAGCTCCTTTATATTAGATATCTGATGATTTCTAATATTTTTGTCCAGTATACTCCACATATTCTCTTATGGATTCATGTCTGGGGATTGCAGTGGTGTTGGCATCCATCGTGGAGTATTATATAACAACCATAGCCTTGTACATAGAGCTGTGTGTTTTAGTTCATTACCTTGTGTGAAAATATAATCCTCAGAAATACCCATATTATTCAAACTCCTGGACGGATGTGCTTTTAGGATGTTTATATAGACCTAATGGTTCATAGTCCCTTCAATAAAACACAAATCCCCCACATCATTTGCACTCGTGTAACCCCAGACAAGTACTGAACCGCCTCCATGTTTAACTGAAGCAGTTATATTCTTCTCCTCAAGCTCAGAATTCTATTTATTCTGCTCTATCACTGGCCCTTTTGACTTAAAGAGCTCAAATTGATTATCAGTAAATACAACCGCTTTCCAGAAATCAAACCCATCGTATTTATGTTATTTTGCGAAAGCAACTCGTTTCTTTCTGTTGATTTTACTGATGTATGGTTTTCTACGGGCTTTTCGGCCTCCATACTCAGTTTCACAAAGCACGTTTCTTATAGTTTGTACTGAAATGGACTTTATTGTGTGTGTTTGAACTGCAATAGCAAGTTTTGGAGCGCCTGGTTTAGGATTTTTCTTGAGTTCTCTAAGTAACTGTCGTTTCTCCATCTCGGATCTACTGCAGGGCGACCGCTTCCTGATTGATTTTAGTAAGTTTTGTTCTGATCAAACCTGTATATAATAGTCTTCACTGTACTGGTAGGTCCCCAATGGTTTTTGTTTAAAAAGATTATCCTTTTTTAAATAACCTGATGCAAATTTCTCTCTCTAATTTGGTAATTTCACGATGTTTTCGGCACATATTACTTTAATAGCAGTCAACGACTTTGAAAACAGAGATGGAACTGTCAACGACAGTGGATGAAACACAAGTGCATAAGAAAAGCGAAGAAGTGTGTGTCAGCGAGGCATTATACCTGAATTTTGTTTACTAGACGAATACTCGTTTGACATCAAATGGGACATGGTTTCAAATAAAGTAGGGCTTTTCACCAAATAAGCAATACATGAATCCAAATTGTGTTTTATTTTTAAATATAGATATCAACCGATGTAAAGAAATAGTTATTGTTCGTTTCATATCTATATTTTTCTGATTGTGCTTGTTACATTTTATGTGCTATGATTACATAGCATAGTAATCATAGTTATGTGCTATGATTGTGACCTCGATGTTGGATTAAGATTTTTTTGAATTATCTGTAGGTAGATATCGGGATCTATAAATGTTTACGGCATACTGATGTCAATTTGACAAGCAGTCAATCCTACGTATCCTATCTCCCTGTAGCCAGGCCCGCGTGGCTGCTAATGTGGAGTACGGCGGCTACGGAAAGAGCGGGAGGAGGAGAACATTTTATAACAGTGCCAACTAGAGCTAATTATGTAGATGCATATGTAAGCAGCTACGTACAACATACATCGTATGTTCTTAGGGGAAATCAAAAACAAAGACAAAATGAGTAGATGTGTAACTATTAAACTCAAGTAACACTTGTGAAAGTAACAGACTGTAAAGCCGAATAAGTTTGTGCGAGACAGATAATCTTGTGAAAATTAAAGCATTGCACTAAATATGCAAATTTTTAATACAAACATTATACATCATTGAAATATTAGTCTAAGGAGGTATGGCTATTTTAGAAAGTGAAATAGTATGTGGAAACTAATTGTTATTTCACACTTGCTGTGTGTAGGACGCAGTATGAAAGTGTAGAGCCAGATTGAAAAATTCAATGTCATAGCCGGATTTTGAACCACGGATATTCTGGTTTCTGTCCAGCCACTCTAACCATTTGAGCTACTATGGCCAACATGCCGATATGACATTAAATTCTCCAACTTACTCGTGTTTCTCCAGGTAAAACCACTAAGGATTTCTCAATAAACACATGAGATAACTACCTTAATGGCGACTTACTATGCTGCAAGTACTTTAAGGCCCGGTCTTTATAGTTCGGACCACTATTAGGTACAATTAATAGAAATTAACTGTTCTTTCACACCAGCCGTATGTAGGATGCACTATGAAATTGTAGAGTCAGGCTGAAAAATTCAATGCTATAGCCGGGATTTGAACCACGGATCTTCTGGTTTCCGTCCAGCCGCTCTAACCATTTGAGCTACTATGGCCAGCATGTTGATATGACATTATATTCTCCAACTGACTCGTGTTTCTCCCGGTAAACCACTAGGAGCTCTCAGAAACACATGAGACAACTACCTTAATGGCGACCTACAACGTCTAAGTACTTTAAGTATCGAAATATTATGTATTTACTTATATGTAAGACTTGAAGCTTTCATAGCGAGCTTTACTAATCAAGGCTTCGCGGGTGATCAGCCGTGTCAGGTTTAAAAAAGATCGAGCTTTCGGCCATTGTACACTACATCGCCTTCTTCAGGACCTGACACGGCTGATTACCCGCGAAATCTTGTTTCAAAAGGTATAAGTAGAACACACTAGAGCTGCTCTGTGGTTAGGTTTATGATGCCGAATACTGTGAAATTTTCAAACTAAGCTCCTCGTGGGAGGAGCATTACGTGTACAACGAGGCTAATAGGGCTGATACCTGCAGCCAAGCACACAGGTTGGGTGGAGCAAACTCAAGAGGGATGTAGATATCGAGGGAAAAACCTAACGTTATAATACAGGGTAAAAGTGCGGAGGGATGTGCTGTGTTACCATGTGTTGTCTCTAATGCCATAAGTGGGGTTAATTAAGTATAATCTGCTTTGAAATAATAAAGCAGAATCGTGATAAACAGTTTTGTATGCAGTACCTTGTTTCCCTTCACCTATTCTTATTAGAACACGATAACAACCCTCTCAAATGTTTATTCTACCTGATAAAATTAAAGTAAAAATGGGGTACAATATATTATACATTATCTTTTTCGCACAGTGCTTTGTGTGGTTCGTTTTTTATTTGGCACGTTCAGAGGGCAGTAATCGGGCATACAGTGTTTGAGGGAATTTTGAGAGCAACAGAAGTAAAATTGTTAAATATATCCAAATGCGTCTAATTTTTGGAGGAATATACCCATCAAATGACAATGTGAGCTTCAAGCTTTGAATTTTACATACACCACGAACTTCTTTGACATGAACAGTGTTATCTGAAATACCACTTTGCAGTTTCTACTAAAGGAATTTTCAGAGAATTAAAGATGTGCTCCTATGAGTAAGTAATTGCTTGGACAGCTCAATTATCTCTAAGTTGTCACCTGCATTTGAAAATAGCACGCTTGACTTATCACTCCAATTTTTGCGTTACGTTTTAGGCACATTTCATTCATGAGATCTATTTATGGGCTAGCAATTTGGCAAAGTCAGCCTGGTCCTCTAAGTGAGCAGCATCTTGTATTTGGTAATATTACGTTATTCTTCTCTGTTTGTGATATTCAATCATTTAAACCCCAACTTTGGCTGCTATGTATCTTCAGGTATGGATCTTCAAAATCTAATCTAACATTTCTGCAGTTAGATTCCACAATTTGGCTTATGTCTCAAGTTCTAAGACCAAAGCGGTATATTATTTCAGATTTATACAGTGTTACCCAATCGTGGAGCATACGAGCAGCTGGCGGAAGCAGATGGCCAATACAGGGGGACTTATGGCATCGAGGCCACGCCTACTAGTGTGACGGAATGGCTGTTGCTGTGGGAGTAAGGGAAATGGACAGCGTAAAAACCACGCCTACGCCAACGCGCAGCGCCAATGACGTGCCGAGGAGAGACGGCGTGGGGAAGGAGGCAAACAGAAATCACTGGTTTCCCCTTTTCTGCTCGCCTAGAAAGATTGTGAAACTCTGGATGGCTTCGCCTCGTGGGCAGAAACTTCCAGATACTGAGATTTGTCTATATAAGCGATGCATTGTACGAGTCAGTCAGTTTTGAGTCTTTGAACTGTTTCAGTGTTTTACGGCAAGGCGAGTAGTGAGTGTGGCGTGGACCTGTGACAGATGGACTGGTGAATTGCAATCGTAAGTGTTGCGTATTTGTGAGTGCTACGTAATTTGGTGTGGGACTTGTAAGTGTACCAAGAGTAATTCGACGGAAATGAGGAACTTTTGAACTTGTGCAACTTGGAATTTTAATTTCACGAACCCACAAATTCACAATATTCTCAATGAAAAGATATTGAAATTATATAACACAAGTATATATGATTTGTTATATGGTTCATAGACTTAGGTCATAAAGAAGATAAGAGTGCCCTGGAAATTAAACGCATGACTAATGAAAAGTATGGAGTAGAAAAATATTTAGCACATTTCTGTGCGAGCAAAGCATAAATTAAAGGATAATTACAAATTTCTTCGCCACGAAGAAAAAGAAGGCTACGGTAAAACCAGAAGAATAAGAAAATCTAAGTAGGAGGTGGAACGGAAATGCTCCTAACGCTTGAATGGATGAGCTTTTGTGAAAGAATAATTAATGCATTATTTGCCAATATGCAACAAAGGTAAGAAAATATAAGGATATTTATTTAGCTTTTTTCATATCAGGTTGTCAGTTATGTGTTAGATGCAGTAAGCTATAACTTCAGAATATGGCATACATTCACAGCATGCAGCCTCTATTTAAGGCGCAAATATACAGGGTGTATATAAATTAAAATCGGGGTTTTAAGCCTTTATAATATTTATTACATTCTGCTTAGTTATAAATGATATGATAAATGGAAAAGCAACTCAAAAGGTTTTACCAAGAACCTTATAAATCTTCAATGTGACTACACTTTCTCACACGGCACACATCAAGTCTATAGCCGAGTTCTTCCCAAACGTTAAATAGTGTGTATTCAGTAATTGTAGCAACAGCTGCTTCAATCCAGTTTCTTAATTCAGGGAGGTCAGCTGGTAGCGGAGGCACGTACACGCGATCCTTAATGAACTCCCAAGATTAAAAGTCGCATGGCGTCAGGTCAGGAGAACGTGGAGACCATGCATAGCAAGCCCTGTCATTGGGGACCTTATGGCCTATCAAGCGCTCGGGTACAGTAACGCACAACCAATCGCCTACTTCGCTATGCCGGTGAAGTAGTGCAACATCTGGCTGGAAAATGAAGTTCTCTGGCTCATTTTTTTCCAACTGAGGGAAGAGCCATTGCTCTTGTGTATTAAGGTAAGAAAAGACAGTTTCAGTTGGTTCACCAAAATAGAAAGGCCCATAAACTTTTCGTCGGGATACGGCACAAAAAATACACTTTAGGGGAATCTCGTTGCATTTGTACCATCTCGTGAGCATTTTGTGAGCCCCAGATTATGAGTGTTAACATGTCCACTAAGATGAAAGGTCTATTCATCACTGAAGACAACACGATCCATAAAGTTGTCATCGTCATGAAACATCATGTCGTTTGCGAAGTTGATCCGTAATCTGTGGTCTGTCGGCTTTAGAGTCTGTAATAACTGTAAACGGTAAGGATGTCGCCGTAAGCGTTTTCTTACAACTTTCCAATTCACGACTAGCCTTACGCACTGATTTCTTTGGGCTACGAATGAACGACTATCTCACTCGTGCAACAGTCTTCTCACTTACTTTTGGTGGTCACGTGTTATTCTCTTTATAAAGACGGTATCTTCAAACTGATGATACAATCTAGGAATGTTATTATCAATAGGAGGATCACAACTGAAATTAAGGGCACTGGGAGGCTATATCCAGACAAGGCTAATTCTTACCAATATTAACATTTGAATAGATATAGGAAACTAAGCATTATCAGAAATTGAAATTCGGTATGACTACTGCATAAGGATGTGTGCATTTAACTACTGTATAATACTTAAATTTCGTTCACACAGGTCCATGCAAGAGGGGCATAAATCACACCGTGTGTCCTGAAAAAAATATATTGCATCCTATATTTCAGCTGCACATTACATGTAGGAATTTAAAGCTACATGCACTAAGTTTTATCCAAAATACAGTTTTATATCAGCCAAATGAAAATCACATATAGATTATACTATGCACATGAAAAATTAATTAGTTTTGAGTAAAAAAAGATAATATTTTCAAGGACTGAATATTTGTTTTCATCCGTTTTATAAATGACATGAATATAAATGTTAGCCGAATGTGTTCAAGGAACATTGACAAAAACCACATATTTTGTGTCTATCTATTACAGTTTTTGAGAAACATGCACCTAAAGTATGAAAAATCAAGGTATTGGGAAATCACGATCTAAGATTAAGCACAATTCTCAGGAATTGGGCGTATCATTACGCCGCCATATTTAAACTGACGAATTAAAAGGCTCTAATACCAGCTGACAACCTGTTATATATCATTTTAAAGCTGAAGAATTATATAATTTTTTAACATTAAAAACGAAAAATGGATTTTTTAAAACCTATCGACCTCCCACTGACCTTAATGCGGAACGCACATTGCACAGTAACTACAGATTTGGTCTTTGCAAACTGCAAAACACAAAACGCTTTCTGTTTACTATTCGCCGTCTTTGCTTCTGCCGCTGTCTAGCGGAGTGCGGCAGAAGCTTTGAACGCACATGCGCACTGGTGCCAACAAACAAAACTGAGTTGCTTTTTCATTTGACATATCATTTATGACTGTAGGTTTAATGTAATAAATCGTACAAGGAGTTAAAACCCTGATATTCATTTATATACACCCTGATGATGATGATGATGATGATGATGATGATGATGATGATGATGATGATGATGATGATGATGATGATGATGATGATGATGATGATGATGATGATGATGATGATGATGATGATGATGATGATGATGATGATGATGATGATGATGATGATGATGATGATGATGATGATGATGATGATGATGATGATGATGATGATGATGATGATGATGATGATGATGATGATGATGATGATGATGATATATAAGGGCGCTCAACTACGGCGGTCATCAGCGCCCTTTAAAAAACTAGTCATGGTAAAAACCAGACATAAAACTATACAAGTGTAACAAAACCTATTAAAAATACAAGTACATACAAAGCATCAATCAAAACCTACTAAAAATTTCGTTCACTAAATCCTAAACTCTAAACTAGGCAAGAATCTAAAAACCTTCTCCACGGGTCTCTATGCACAGCCTACACGTGGGTGGGCCTGTTGACCGTCTCCCTGAACCACGAAGAGGAGCCCACACGAGGGAGACTGTTGGCTCGGGACCCCGGGTGCGCCAAACCCGTACCTACCGAAGTAGGCCCCTGGGGGGATACACACCCTGTATAATATACTATTTTACAGGTTAGCTGTAAAGTTCACCTACTATTGTTCATAGTGTTGACTTTGACATTTGTTCTAAACTCTGAGGGAACTAAGAATGAAGAAATGCAGTTTTCCTAAAACACGTACAAAATAACAACAACCAGAAAACAATTTAGTGTGCTGTGTACACTGACGAGGATACAATATGAACCATTCCCTTAAATCGCAGTACTATTTATTTCTTGATAATTATTTCAGCTACACGTAACCAACTTCACCCACCTGTAGCGGGCTGCTGTAGACTGAGCCGAAAGCAGTTCAGGGGCATCAAAGCACACTAGTAGACCAAGTTATAATCCGATATGAAACAGATTTCTACTATAACCTTCGCGAAAGTTCAAGTCATATGGAGGCGGGCCGTACTGCAGGCTCCAGCCAATCCTAAGCTTGCTCCTTCTACCAGCGCTGCCAAATGTGGTACACACATCTCGCGTGCCTGAACTGAGAACATTATATTAATTAATTACGCTCGGATAAATGTTTGAAAAATTTTAGTTACTAATTTTATAATAAGAAAGAGTTTTATTTTCTGATTATGACCCTACAAAAGTCTTGTCTCTATGATACTTAGAACACGAGCGATGTACGTTTAAACTTTCACATGTTACGGGAAATATTTGAAAATTACAGATGCCAATGTTATAACAAGAAATATTTTACTTTCTGATCACGACCGTACAAAAAGTCTTGTCTCTACGATACTTCTAACGCGAGCGATGCACGTTTTATTTTCACATGGTTATGGTTACCCAACATCCATCCATTCAACGCAGATAAGCCTGAAAAACGCCACCATTCTTTCCTCAAAATATCTCAAGCATAAACAAATAATGAACCTAATACGAAAACAGAAGTCACGCACTTTGAAGCTTAGTTACCTTTCAGTTGGTTTTTGGAGTAGAGGTGTTCTTTTGTTAAAGTGAAGGGCATCGCTAAGTCGTGCGTTGAACTCGAGCTGAAATATTGTTAATGTCACATTAAATAATTATACACATCTTTTTTCCTGTGTTTATGATCCGAGTACGTGAGCATGTCCCTCGAAGCTTGCACAAGTAATTTTACGATTAACTAAAGTGAAGTTATTCATTCTCAAGGCAGAAAAATATATTTAATACGAACACGTTTTTACGAATGCTCACTGTAGATTTCTCAAGTGGATTTTCTCAGATTTGGCAAGTGGATTGTTAACACCTTTGAACAATATCTTGCTATAACGTCCAAAATGAGCTCTAAATATGTAGAAAGGTATATAAACACTTCGCAAACCTATATCACATTATGTTACGCAAATCAATCTATAGTAAAATAGTAAAAACTAAAACTACATTTTAAATATCTGAAATCATAATTTTACTAAACTCAAAATTAACTGAAGCCTGGATGGCAACAAACACACTGTAAAGCCGAATATGTTTGGGCGAGACAGATAATGATCTGAAAATTATATAATTTGTATTCAATATGCAAATTTTCAATTGTAAACATTTTATACTATGCCATTGAATATCAGTATTGGGAGGTATGAATTTTCCAAGAATGAAATATTATGTATTTATAGTTACAGAACACACTAGGGCTACTCTGTGTTAAGGTGTATGATGCTGAATACTCTGAATTCTCGAACTAAACTCCTCGTGGGTGGGTTAATCCTTGTATTAGCTGCGCAACAATGCTGATATTGAAGATACCTGCAGCTCAGCACACAGTTTGAGTGGAGCAAACTCAAGAGGGATGTAGACATCGAGGCAAAAACTTAGGTTATAATACAAGTAAAAGAGCATAGGTTGAATTTGGTGTAGTGCGATGTGTGATCTCTAATAGCTCCAATACTTCAGGCTGCATAGACACGAGGTTCTAATTTTCTATAATCTGTTTTGAAATGATACAGAAGTACTAACATTACTTCTCTCATTACGACCACGCTAACAACTCTCTGTAGGTTTATTTTATTAAAAAAAACTAAGAACATATATTAGAAACTATCATACATTAACTTTTCCACACAGTACCATTGATGGTTGATTTTTATATTTTTCACTTCAAGAGTGCCATTTACAAGAAGCTGAACAGCATCAGAAATAAAATAACATGCATTCTAGTGTGTCTAATTTTGAGAGGAATGCACCTATCTAATGAGTATTTAGGCTTTGAATTTAAAACTTGTACATATTTTCACGTACGGATTTTCAGATAGTTAATATTAACATATTTTTATATTCAAATTGGATTTAAATATTTGGTAAAATTATATAGCTGCATCCTGTCTTAGCTCATCATTTCCTGGAACAAAAGCCACAGATGTTATGATTTCAACATACTCGTAATGAACTTAGTGAAAGAATAATCGAACTCGACACTTTTTGTAATCATTAAACGCACATGTCACTTTGAACGATTCGAGAATACTTACAAAATACCACGGTGAGTTTGCAGAGTTAGCCTAAATCCAGGGGTAATATGCCATTTTGCTTTAGGTCCCGGATCGTTCACCGGGCCCTCCGCTCTCCCTAAGTCTAAGAACGGTACTAATAGCTGCAATTTGTGGCAGCCTATTCACTGCTGGTCTTTTAGTGATACTTAATAAAGTCTGTCGCTTAGAGAAAAGTCTGCGCTGCTACGCTGACACATCTCCGTAGATCGGCTCCACATGTAGATCCGCATGATAATGTAATTTAACTAATATTTCACCCCATCTCTTCAAGACTTGTGAGCAGTTTGTACCTCAATACTAATAACCAGGGTTTAGTAAATTTTTTTACTGTGGAACTTAGTGGGCCTCTTATCATTTTGCTCTACCATGTGATTCCTGCTATGCACTCTGTCATGTCATTCCACAAGCGGGTTGTGACCAGTGGTGGAGGCGCCGGGCTCTGCACCCTTTCTTTCCAGAGATTTGCTTTCGGTCCCGTTCCTCTCATACATTGTCTAGTAGTTGAGTCATAGACTTTTATATAAACTTTTCTTGAGGGGTAACATACAATCTCCTACCTCCTAAATGCATAACCATTATTATTATGATGTTTTTATTGTTCTTGGTTTCAGTATGTTAGTAGCCTCGTCTTGTAATGTTGATATTAAGGTTCAGCCAATAACTAGTAATGTGCACGCATGGGATTCTGCTTCACAGGCTGTTTATATTATTACGAAAGTATATCCTCAAAGTCTAAGCTGCGAGGACGATTGAGTCGCAGATTAGAAGGCCTGCCCCTACAAATGCTTCTGTCCACACGTCAGCATAGAATTGGCTTAGGAAATTTGCAACCCGCAACATCCCCACCAACCACCCAAAATACATAAAACTCCTGATCACCAACCTCAGTCTCAAATAACTTATTGATTACAGTAGCACTTACAAGTAGAACTAAACCTCCCCAATACACAATCTAACCATTTCGAACGACATCGACGTGACCACACATAGATCTGGATATCTATCTTTAATGGCATACCGGGACAGGATGTCGCTAGTTATATTTAGCTTTCAGAGTAAATGGTGGTTCTATGAATATAAAAAGCAAGTACTACCATGCTACTTACGGATACAGCCCTAGAGTATATGACACATTTGCATCTAGACATCAAAGCTGTACATGTTAAGGTTTAAATGCAGCATGGAGCAAGCTCTTGCTTATGCCACACAGGAAGATAAGCTTGAAATCATCCAAGATATTTGGAAACCCACTGAAGCCTACATACATGATGTGCTTGCTTTATGGGAGTATAAATCGGGAAAAATGCAGAAAACGTACGCATACGATATGTTGTGTATGGTCTTAAGCCTTCCCTTTCAGAACGTGTTACCTGGAAACCCCCATTCAATATACGAACTAATTACGCATGTAAGGCGCATTGAAACAGCTAAATTCCTATCAGATTTGATAGCCCCAGTGAAAGAAATGCCATTTCAATACTCAAATCACAGCCACCCATCAGTCCATATACCGCTTTTGGTTAAACACATCTGAGATTGGCCGCGCCGTGGCTCAGTGGTTAAGCCACTTGGCTCTCACCAAGGCGGCCCGGGTTCGATCCCAGGTGACCGCAAAGTGAGATTTGTGGTGGAAAACACGGCACTGGGGCGGGTTTTTCCGGCATCTCCAGTTTTCCCCGCCATCTCGTTGCACCTGTGCTCCAATCTTCATCTCATGTATCATCAGTGTCATAACCTGCTGTGCCGTATGTAGTAAAAGCTGGCGTTAAACTACACTACACACACACACACACACACTACACACACACACACACACACACACACACACACACACACACACACACACACACACACACACACACACCTGGGATCTGAGGCAACTTCAGCGCATGCAAGCATCACAGCACATGACTCCACTTGTTAAGTTACAACGCGAGTTGGGTTGTGGTACCAGCGCGTGGCAGAGGAAAGTTGTAATAGAAGTTTCCCTAAGCACGAAACACAGTCCTATAGGACACAACAAAGCTAGAATTGTAGGTGGCTCTACAGGTGATGGACGTCCAATTTGTTTAATAGTAATAAACTAGGGCAGAACTTGCACTAAATCGCAGAACTGCGGTCCCCCAGATGCAAATCACGAACTTCGTTGATTCAGAATGTTCAATGCCATTTTATAATAACCTGCAATAAGGTAGTTTAATTACGTATGTCTATGTTTGACACAATTACCATATCTTGTACATTTCTTGTTCAAAATCCGTTTCATCCGTTTAATTTAGATGATTGCATTGAACAGACACGGTAATAAAAATGGAGAGAGCAGTATTGCAAAGCTTTTACAATAACCGACATGAAGAACGAAATAAAAAGAAATGAAAAGCTAAACAAATGAAAGAGAGAAACATTTGGTAAGTCTCGAACTTGAAACATTTTGTCATTGGCTTAACAGCTCCCGGCGCTGCTACGGTGCCACAAACGTACACGTTCAATGGATCAAACACGTACACACACCATTTAGGCGATATTAGTAGCGTACTGCCCCAAATTAATTTGACTTATTGCAGTAATTCATGCACCCTAGACCATAAGTGCCATACCTAGAATTGTTCTCCCCATGTCTCTGACCCTCATGTTCGGGCCAATTCTGAAACACTATGTGTGTATTTGTGTGTGTGTGTGTGTGTGTGTGTGTGTGTGTGTGTGTGTGTGTGTGTGTGTGTGTGTGTGTGTGTGTGTGTGTGTGTGTGTGTGTGTGTGTGTGTGTGTGTGATACTGTAGCTCTATAATTTCCACAAATGTAACTTTCATATATCGAAAAATAGTTGGCGGGTGTTAAATGTAAGTTGAACCACCAAACACAATAAAAGTTACATTGACAAGATGGGGTGTCATCTTTAACTCCAGTTCATATTTGCTCCACTTCAGATCTCCGTTACCACTTACGTACCATAAGCACAGATCCTTGTCGCCCCACTTACTACCCAGAGTAAATCATACTATAGAACGTTAATCTACTGAGACCAGCCATTTGAACACGAAAAGGCGCAGAGAATGGGTATGGAACCAGAGACACCGACGTGCCAAACCTGCCTGAAGGTACATACGACCGACTGCTGTCTCAGGGAA